>CM059572.1:17813660-17828700 GCA_030386875.1 Morinoia aosen | reverse complement strand
GTATAAATAATGAACTTCATAAGGTTTCATCGTGGCTCAAAGCTAACAAAATAAGCCTTAATATTGATAAAACAAATTATATTACATTCTCATACAAGAAAGATGTATCTCTCCCATGCATTAAAATTGGCGAAGGTGAAATCGAAGAAACCAACTCATGTAAGTTTCTGGGCATCATAATAGATAAACATCTGACCTTCAACGAGCACATCACTCATATTAGTTCTAAATTATCAAAATCCATCGGAATCCTAAATAAAGTTAAAACTTTTCTGCCTGAAACAGCTTTACAAATGCTCTACCGAACGCTCATTTCTCCATACTTGCAATACGGAATAGAAGCATGGCACGGAACTGATAAAAATAAAACCAACAAAATTTTTACTCTGCAGAAAAGAGCTGTCAGAGCGGTAAAGAACCTAGAATATTATGCTCACACAAATGATTCTTTCAAAAATTTACAAATACTTAAACTTTCGGATCTCTACAAAATCTCCATCTGTAATTTCATTTACAAAACATTAAGAAATGATGGCGACAATAGCCTAAGACAATTATTGACTGCGCACACTGGTCATCACGACCATTTAACCCGAAATAGAAGTAAATTCATGCTTCCTTATTATTCAAAGGCCCGGTCGCAACACAGTATCATCTTCGTTGGAACCAAAACTTGGAACTCTATACCTGCGGAGATCCGTAAATGTAATTCGTACAAAGTATTCAAAAGACATCTTGAGTCTCACTTCCTATCAGAATACTAGTCGTGTAAGATCACCATGTCAAATCTTGCCTCCTACATGTAACTAATGATAATGTAATAATGTAACTTGCCTTGGGTAACATAACCGATCTTCAGTCTGCCCTTGAATCGTTTTATTGAACATACTGTTAAATATAGCCGACTTGACCTATATTGTAAAATACAGCATAAAATATCGAGTTAATTATCTCAATGATCAGTCTAATGCGAAACTAGGTAAAGTGAACTAGGTTGAACATTATTGAACACCTTAGAATAACGTGATGATAGGATGCCCTAGAAGTCGCTGAACTTGTTCGGGCCCACGGGTAGCTATACTCAAATTTGACCTTTGTACTAGACTTAAGAAACATTCTACCTCTGTATCACATGTGGTAAATAAATTGTTTAAATTGTTTAAATTGTTTAAACTTAATACCGGTAATTGATAACCTCTCTAAACTGGCTCAAATTCATATGACCTCTCTTCAGACAAAGCATCAGTCTGCAGCACCGAAAATGAATTGTTGAATTCAACGAGATGCGTTCAAAAATCTTGACACGAACGTCTCAATTTCTAAGACGATCAGAACATACAATCATGTTCTATCACGTTAGATTACGTTAGCTGAGGATAATCCAGATTTGAAAAGGATAGGCTAAAAATTAGTTCTACGAATTTTTTGTGATCTACTTCAAGTTTATTTTAAATAATGCTGTCCAGGTCGGACTTGCAATAAACACCTCGCAAGATTTAATTCACGGACTTTCTAAGCCACGACTGAACTGAGGGAAAATTACTCACGTTCACGTTACATAGTCATATTCATTAGTTATGAAAAAATGGATAATGACATTGAAATATGAATTTTTATGAATATTGTCGAATTACATTGAATAATAATAATGAATAATAATAATGAAGGCATCTACGGATGCTTTATTTCCAATCAAGCATGATACATATCACCTTGTACATTGGATTTTCAAATGCCTTATAACTAACGCCAGGACGCCATGACGCTTTCCCCCGGTCAAGACCGGTACCCATTTCAGACACCTGGGTAGAGTGGGGTATTGTGCTTGGAGTTTTTCTCCTATACCCAACAGAGAAAATCGCCACCGCCAGCGCTGAGATTCGATCCCGGGTCTACTATGTCTAAATTCGATATTAATCCTCGTTGGACAAAATTCATAATGGAAATCACATTTCAAGCAAATTTGTTTGAATAGTCTTCGTAATTTCTCCAGCGGTACTGATACATTCAATTAAAATTACGTTTTCATTTCTGCCTCGACACCTACATTAAAGATAATATTTAGGATGATTCCTTTCTAGATCCTTGCATAACAGGATTTAATTTCAATAGTCCAGCAAAATATTTTTTACTGTGAGCAAAAACTTGAAAAATTTTTGGTATTGTATAATTTTATTAGATTTAAAAAAACTGCAGTAAACACTCTTCGCTGAAGTAAGAAGTAGCACCATAATTTTGTTGAGCACAAAATTTGATATAATATCTCGTAACACTTAACATCAATTCAAGAATATTCATGTCACGAGATATGGTCCCGCCTCCTTACTAAATTGCTTTATAGTGAGGAAATCAGGTTCTCGGAATTGAGGGATTGGCATACCTCCAAAATGACACAATACACAAGGAATGCAAGGGAATATAAAAGAACACAGCCCCTAAGGAAAACAAACAATATGTACACATATACTACAATTAGGACTGTACTCACCGATGATTAGAGACCCGACTTACATCAGCGCGTTTCTGTGCGCTATCTGCCTCGGTGAAATGTGATGCTAGGGTTAAAGAGGTTTTTAAACGCCAGTGAAATGCCGAGAAATTTTTATAATTAAACACCCTGCTACAAAACATTCACCGTAAATTACTGGCACTGTAAGTTATACAAGTTAACAAATGCTGCTCTACCTAATTACCGGTCAATTTCTTTAAGCTAACTATACACCGTACACATAAGAAATAATGCCTAACTGTCGGGAGGCGCACTCCAACAGCACAGTAGATGGTTATTAGACTCAGCTCACAAATTCATCCGCCCAAGAGCAGCTTCAGTTCAAATCCATGTTTCATACACAGTGCAGATAATGTCTTTCGACGTTTTTATGAAGAGACCGAACTTGCCAACAAAAAGGAAAACCGCCCTCCTGTAGGATAACAAAATTTGCCGATTACTTTAATTCCACAATTTTTTCTCATACATATAGGTACATATTCCACCTTTAATTCAACTGCACTAATTTTCTTTTTCATTATATGAACCTATTGTTTCCAACGGTATTTATCGTAACAAAAGAACGAGTCTTACCCGCCCTGACGAAGCTATTAAAATTTTTTTTCTTCCAAACGACCTCCACGGTACGTCCTTCGCCCCTCTGCAAAAGTAGGTGAAAACTTTTAATCTATTGATTAAGAATATATCTTAACAAGTTTCACTTCCCACTTATTTTTCAGAGTATGCCATGTTAAGTCACCATCTAGTCACGACGCACACTATCGGAAGGCTCGCAAAAACTTACTAGCTCTTGTTCCCCACGATACCTATAGTGTTCTTTTGAGGGCTGCCCTCTCACCCAATATATGACAAATAGTTCTTCTCCTGCACTTCCAAACCCACGCCTACTCCATTCCATTGGCTGTTCTGGAGGTCGCACGCACCTCATTCGCTGTGACAAGAACGCGATTTATCCCGCCCTTTTTTAGGAGTCGATCCTGAAGTCAGAAATCGTTGCTATGGTTGCTCTGTTTCTTTAAGTGCAGCGATCTGTCACTGTCATCCCCTCGTGGTTTCTCCTCTTACCCAAGTGTTCGACGAACGATGCTTCCCACGGCTCTACACTGGCCTGGGCCTATAGGTTAGTAATAAATTTCGCGTGCGGTTACACAGCGCCCCTCTGTTCGGGCTCTCGAGGTCTGCTTCCAAAGCAAACATTAGCCCTAGACTCGAGTTCACAACATCGCCCACACGATACATAAACTTATGTTGAATATAAACATTCAGGCCTATAACACACATGTTGGAGCGACCCATCTGTACCGCTGGAATGCACCTGCACACAAATTATAAACTCGCAATTTTAGTTCAAACAAAAAGGGTAAATACGCACAACTTATCCTAAAAATTTAAGCATGAAAGTATATTTCAATCAAACATGAAAGTATATCCTAATATTCAGCATATCAGAAGTCACTTTTCTCTATGAATGTTTTTTTTACGAAATGCACTGTACGATTAGTATGAGCACCGCTTCTTCTCCCTTTACCTCTTTTGGGACAAGAGTTTCGATTGAACTTGAAATGTAATGCTGAAGCTATATCAGAACGCTTCACGAAAGCGTGGCGTCTCTCGGCTACTAGTGTAACACCAGGTTCATCTCACGGGGAGAAGCCTGTGCCACTTAGTTACCCAATTAAAATTCGCTGGAATGTCTCTAATGGTTTTCCAAGTTCACTCTCAACACACTCCAACTGTTTTCCTCAAGTTTCAAAGCAGTTTCAGCGCAGTGCATTACACAGAACATGGTCTGGTTGCAGCAAATCAACCATTGCCACTGCCAATTCATCACTGTATAAGTTACACGTACGTTACTGCAGGGCATACTACTCTGTAGCAACCGTAGTCAAAAAGTGGTCGCCTGCAGCTCAAAACAGTGGGGTGTTACTGAGTTGAATTTACCGTCGGAATTACAGCAATGGTGTGTACTGCCATGGTTTATAAACCTGCGGTTTTAGCGCACTTGGCAGATCATCGTAATTGCACAGCGGCTGCTGGGTCACGCTTTCTATACAGCACCGACCTGCAGTAGTTTTTGTCAATTTTCAATAACGTATCCATTGAACTATAGCACCAAAAAGTATGGAGTGCGAACGAATATCCTGAAACTAGGCATATGAATCGTACACTGTGTTTAAACAATTTAAACAATTTAAACAATTTATTTACTACAGGTGATACAGAGGTAGAATGTTTCCTATGTCTAGTACAATGGTCAAACTTTAGTATAGCTACCTGTGGGCCCGAACAAGTTCAGCGACTTCTAGGGCATCCTACCATCACGTTATTCAAAGGTGTACAATAATGTTTAACCAAATTCACTTAACCTAGTTTCGCATTAGACTGATCAATGAGCTAATTAACTCGATATTTGATGCTGCATTTTACAATATAGGTCAAATAGGCTATATTGAACAGTATATTCGATAAACGATTTAAGAGCAGACTGAAAATCGGCGATATTACCAATGGTAAATTACATTATTAGGACCGGAAATGTAGGAGGCAAGATTTGACTTAGTAACTTTGTGTTAACTTTAACATGAGAGCTTCCAATCATGAACAATGCGGATGGTACATTTGGGCATGATGAACTTAAAACTGGCTCGCTGACATTTTGTCAATGACAGTTCTGGCAGGATCGAATTCTAGAAACTCAGTAAATGGCAATGAGTTCGTCGTGAATTAAATTTGGGTATTAAAAGTCCAAAGTGATTTGTACAATGTAAATGATCCTGTATTCACTCTCTTCAGTCCGCTCTCATGCAGAGAAGTGCGACATTCCTGTTAGATTAGGCTAGAACGACTTGAGAACAGACTAAAGATCATTGACAATAACTATAGCAAATTACCCTAGCAGGATGAGTCATTTAGGAGAAAAGATTTGACTTGGTCATCTTACATAATTAATATTCCGATAGGGAAAGGGATTCAAGATATATTTTGAAAGCTTTGCTATATATAGAAGCAGCGCCATCACTTGCAAACCCAACGCAATTTTTCAGAGTTTGATTATACAATGCCAATTCTTCAGCAATTTCATTGAACAAGACTTCTGCTGTTGTCTCCACTACAGGTTTAAGGCTCAGAAACGCAGTTTGAATATTAATTCTATTGCTGCAGAAATATAGAATTTATTTCACGAAACTCTGCAAGGATTTACTTCCAAGTCTTAGTTCCAATGAAGAAGATACTGTGCTGTGACCGAGCTTTTGAATAACAAGGAAGCATGAAGTTACTTCTATTTCGGGTTAAAAGGTCGTGATGACCAATTTATGCAGTTAATAATTGTTTGAGGTCTTTGTCGCTATCATTGGTCAATGATATGATTTATACATAAAATTACATAGGGAGAGTTTGCTTAGATTCTGAAGCTTAATTATGTTTAAACTTTTGAATGAATCATCGTGTGTGAGCATTTTATTCTAGTTTCTAGACGCCGAAACTGTGCGTGCCACATGTGATCAGGTGATTCCTCGTCTCCGACAGGTTATCAAGGAGAAAGGAGGATATGTTGAATAACTCCTGAATGTTAATGAAGACAATACATTTTTTTTATTTGATACGTGAGTTGTTTTGATTGGCTTTCTTACTATTGAAAAACCTAATTTTTATTTGTCCACATTTCGCTGGGCCACCCGGTAATTTCAGTCAAGTATACTATTGCTTCATCAATGTTTGTTACATTATTGTTCTGTTGAGAGACGTCCAATGTTGGCCATAGTTCTTCCATAGAACGGTGAGCATTGCTCCAAAGTTTGATTCATTTGCGCAACGATATCAGTACGTTTCAACCTATGGCTTGGTGCATGTGACATTGACATTTTTCTTAATAAGAAAAATTAGAAAGTGATCCGAAAAGTCAGAAATAATTATTCCAGGAAGAAATCTGTTGGATATCATGAAGACATTGTCCAGCAGCGAAGCAGATTCTGATGATATATTCGTACGTGAGGCTTTCGTAATAATTGGAAGGAAAGATTTAGATTGAAATAAATTTATGAAATTGATGATTTGTTCTCAGCATTCACGTTTCAACAAATCATAATTGAAGTCACCGCAGATTATTATGTTATCGAATAAAGACTTGTTGAACTGCGACATAATGCGATGAGCTCATCCAGGAAAGATACCGGACAGGCTGTTAAAGGCTTATACACCATTCCAAGCCTAATGGACCCGAGTCCGTGCTTTAATGTTGATTGTATCAACGCCTCTCATTATTATTATTATCCAAGCCTATTCCGGTTACCATTTTTCGTCAGTTCTATGAAGAGCGTCTCTATATGATGGCGATTTATAGTTGCACTTGCTATGATTCTCGAATCTATGTCTTTAGATATGTACCTATTGACGCTTTTGCCAAGCTTATTATTATAATTGCGTAGTGAGTGGCGGCTATGATAATTTAGCATTTGAATTACGTCTTTTGTTGAGTCATCTAGCCAGCTTTCGGTGGAGCAAAGAATGTCAAAGTTACCGTTTAGCTCAGTGATAGTGCAGGATATATGATCTATTTTTGGTTAAAGTGACCTACAGTTCCAACATAATAACGAAAAGTCATTGCAGGTTGTTCCCATCGATTCATTGAATTTATGTAATATGTATTTATTTCTTCAACGTTAAAAACTTTTGTGATACATTCACAGCTCCAAAGCAAAAAATCAACATTAGTAAATTTGTGAAGCGAGCATTATTTTCTTATTTTCAAGGGGAACATATTTATTTACCCCCGTAAATACTGATCGTTCACATCATGTATGTCTTCCATACAAATTCTACCATAAATATTTATTTATATACACCAGTCATCTTTTTTTAAAAATACGTTAAAAATTTCAGGTGGGATTTTCATACTTATTTTTTGTGGTCATTCATGCCGAATAGTCAGGGAACCGTCTGTGGACGTGCGTCATAAAAATTATCAGTTGACTTGTAAAGAAATTTATGTGATGTGGTTGTCGTAAAACGTCGATCCTGTTATAATGTCATGACCGTGGTCGAAATTTTTGCGACGAGGTAGGTGAACAGATAACAAATACACGTACGATTGCAGCCTCTTGTCAGTGTGCGTTTTGCCTAATGCGCTTAATTTCATATCTTTGTTACATGCATTTTAGAGTTGTCAGTGAGTAAAACTACCCAGGAATTAAGAGGGAGTTTCTTATCTATTTCCCCTAATGCATATATTCCGAGAAAGACATTTTTATCTAGAGATGTCGAGACTTTTAAACTCTGAGTTTTATTGTAAGTCATGAAAACGGACATTCAATATCGGCTAGATTGTGCTAAAATAGAATTGGACCCTAGGTCGATGAATTGCGATTCATATATCAATCTCAATACTGCTCTGAATACTTGCACGCACATGTGTTTCGTGTTGAGGTCGAAGGAAATGTCGGGCTATGAACTTGGATTCTAAATCAAAAATTTTATTATTCATTCGTAGCCATCGGAAGCTCATTTTCCCCAGCATTTTTAGGAACATGTCTTAAGATTATCGTGAAATATGATAAGGTTGTTTCACTGCTAGTGAATCGAAGATAATCTTATAGCATGAGTTAGAAGGCTACGCGATGCCACGATCGAGAGCTATTTTGCGAGCATTGACCAATGTTCGTGCTGCATTACTGGTCAAAAGAAATTGAAATGCAATTCTGCTGCGAGTTCGATCAACGCCCCTAAATTGAGCTCCTGATATACTATGATAATACTTGTGCTCTGTTTGTAATGAAGAGAAAAGTTTTGCTTTTGTCGTACTTTATCATCAATTTCAATTCGACTACTCATTTCTTGGTAGTCGTTCATAACTGCGTACACATGCTTCGATATAATAATTAAGCGTTTGACTGGTACAACACCTCAGAAGTTATTAAAACACTAAAAAGTTACTCTTAACTCTTGATTCTAAGGTAAAATAACATTCAATGCGACATGATTCGGGCGCTGCATTGAGATAGTAAGGTACACCGTAGAATTTTCATAGCGAGTAGCGTAACCAGCCAAAACAGAGTAACTATGGTGCATGTTATCAGTTAAACTCTTCTACTTTCATTAGAAACACTACTTCTATGAATTACTTGGTGCTTGTGAGCTTTGAACTTAATTGGAAAGGCATTCACCAAACCTTAAACATCCTTGTAGAACTTTGATTGAGGTTTCTTTTAACTCATTTGCATAATTCTTCCCATGGCCAAAAGAAAACCAATTTTTGTTCATTACAGTACGTCTTTCGTTCGCATCTCAAAGCCAACAGCTGACATGGCTGTTTCTTATTTGTTCGCGTGCTATTTATTCCCTTTAGAAAGAAGATTAAGATGAAACTTCTAACGTTACTGGGTGTATAAATAGGGGCAAGAGCAACAGTGGCTTTTCGTCATCACTTTCTGACATGATTTAGAAGACATATGAAATGAAGCATTGATTATATGGGCCTCAATTTGTTTCTAAAAAAATATCCCTTTTCATAAGACAGGAGCGTTAAGTTTCTCTATTTCAATTATATTTTTATGAAACACAAGAGCAGGTTAAATTTTTCTTAAGCTTCAGTGGCATATAATTTTAATTTGCTGCATTGAACTGCGTGGTATTTATAAGTTGCTACATTAAGATATACCGTCAATACTAGTCAACCGTCTGAAAGTAATTGGGAAGCATTTTTTTTAAGAAATAAAACTCATTGTAATTGGGAAGTTGCGAATAGCGCTATCGTTAAGCTAAAATAAATATGCTACGCATTTTTTTTACAAAGTACCGCATTTATGCATCATGTACGCTATTTAATTGACGCGCTTTGTACTCATTCGGGTTTACAGCAGAATACGGACCAATTTTTACATGTTTTTGGGGCATTTTCTCTTTCATTTTCTCTCTGAATCCTATTTAATTATAATTGTCAGTTGAGAAGCGTATTTTTCAAATAGTATTTCATAATTTACTTCTAATTTTGCCTGTCATCAAGACGGACTAACTATGGAATTGATGGAATATGCAATAATGGAATTGAGATAGAAAAATGCATGACAACTGTTTCTAAGGAGTTAATAATGAAGTAGTAATTGATGTAAAGTAAAGCATAACCTGTTCAGTATTTTTATTTTATTTTTGATGAGAAATTGTATTTTGCAGCTCTGAACTTCTTGATACTTCATTCAATAGTTTTTGCTCACCTTTCTCATTGAGTGAGATCAAAACGGAAACCATGTTCCCTACCGTAAAGTATTTCTCAGTAGCGCGAGTTTTAACTTTTGTTTGGCGGGTCGTGTCAGCTCACTGGTACTGCGACAATCTGGATTGCCCTCAAGATCATGCCGTTTTCGTTCATCAGTCTACTGAGATCGACATGTACCAGAAGGGCAACTGCTTTTTGGATCAAGTCACGAGGATTCCGATATTCGGTGTCCGGTGCGCTGCAGTGTGTGCGCTGGAGGGCTGCTTTGATTTCATCAAAGGATCAGGTAAATGTGCTCTGAACGGTGCACCTTTGGTTTCTTGGTAGGCCCGGTCTTTCAAGCAGTATTGTTCCGAAGCGATGAGTTGAAACAAATACCGTTATGAACGCAAGTAATTACTAAAATGCACCAAATAGTTTAAGTTGATTCCAACAGGTGAAATGCAATTTTTATGATCTCAGTTTTTTGCTAATGAGAATGATATTTGAATTTCATTGATTGTTTTTGTGTTTCTTTGTACTTGTGTGTTGAGCTTATGATTTTCACCGATATATCATATTTTAAATTTAGTAATATACCTTCACATGCACTGATGTGTTCGGGTCAGACCAAATTTCGAGTAAGAGACTAACCATCAGTTTCCACTTGACTGCTATCACAAAATAAACTTCGAAATAAGCAACCATGGGTAAATTGCTTATTCTGGTATGTGGCTTTGAGATAGTATTACATTCTATCTACTGCAAATTGATGCTTGCATTTTATGTATGTCTGTATAACGCGTCGGACATACATTACACTGGGGAACATATTTTTGGTTGCAAAAATTTTGACACTTGATTCTAGTGGATTTAAGGTCACTGATTCTGAAATTGGTTTCGGTTGTGAAGAACTAGTCTAGTTTTCATGCAATGCGACCATGTTTTTATTTTAATCGAGAACTTTTATTAAATTCAATACTACAGTGGTGTTGAATGAAATCCTATCACTATCAGAAGTGTTCGTATTTTTTTACATATTCCAAAATCTGTTTAAGGAAAAACGACTTCTTAATCAAGTAAAAGAAATTGCGTGACGCGTCCTGATGTGTTCTGTTACTTTTGTGGTACATTCACAGCTCCAAAGCAAAGAATCAACATTGGTGAATTTGTGAAGCGAAGTTGTTTTTCTTACTTTCAAGTGAAACATGGAGACCAAGATGAAGCTTGGGTATCACATAAGGTATGTCGATCCTGTGAAGAAAACTTGCGTCGATGGACTAAAGGGAAAAATAATTCGGCATTCCGATGATTGGCTTAAGCCGCGAGACCAAGTCCCGGACTGTTACTTTTACCTTATTGATGTTGTTGGTTTCAGAGGCAAATCTCGTCAGCTTATCACATACCTTAGTCTAGATTCAGCAATCAGACCTGTGCCCCATTAGATGGGATTCCAGAACCTATTTTCATTCAACTTGCTTCTCATGACCCTGACAGGGAATGTGACACTTTGTTGACAGATGAGTCAACTAGCAGAAACAAGGACTCAAATTTTGAAGGCGTATCAACAGAACCTCACACATTTAGCCATGTAGAACTCGGTGATATAGATAGAGATCTGTTTTTGTCTAAAAAGCATTCAAAATTGTTGGCTTCACGATTAAAAGATAAAACTTGCTGTGAAAGGACACAAAGGTAAAACTCTATCGCAACAGAGAAGACAACCTTATTCAGTTTTTTTTATTCTAAATTCAACTTCGTCTACTTTCGTGATGTTCCTGGATTAGTGACCGCGATGGGAGCTACAGGTTACAATCCGAAAGAGTGACGCCTCTTTATATATAGCTCTAAGAGGAGTCTGAAATGCGTTTTATTACACATATAGGCAACATCTATGGCGGAATACCCATAGGACACTCGTACACATGCAAATTTTTAAAAATACATTAACACATCGAAACAGTATTGGAGCTACTCAAATATGAAGAACACGAATGGATTATATGTTTATCTAAAAATTAGCAATTTTATGTATGGGCAGCAAATTGTAAATAAAAGTGTCAAGATACACGTACGTCTTAAATCTCATTATTTATTTAGGAAAGTCAACGAATAAAAATTTCTGGAACGTTTCGACCTCCAGGGTCATTTTCAACCTGAAAACAAATAGAAAAACTAGTCAAATGTCAAATTTACATCAATCATGGAAGAAAAAAGCAGAAAAAAATATGAAAGAAACAAACTAAAAATGTGCAGTATTAAAATTACGTTAGTTGTAGAGGAAAGGCTGATTGCATATAATTTAAACCGGTTTTTATTTCAAAATGTGGAGAGATTCTAAAATGCGTAGGTTCAATTGGTTTGGTGCAGAAGAAATTACTCTAAAATCGCCTAATCTAACAGGAATGTTGCACTTCTCTTCATGAGAGCGGATTGAAGAGCGTGAAGGTGTGGAAAGTAACTGATTAGTTCTAAAGTTCCTGCCGGCATGCTCTGCAACACGAATACTGTGTGAGGGCTCGAGTGGTCGAGCCCACGTACTCAGATGCCCGCTGTGCGCAACTATATTTGTAAATCATAGATGAGAGCATACCTTTGGGAATTTTATCTTTCTAATTGAAAAATGGTCTTATTTTATACGTATTGACTCACACTAATTCAAAATCCATCCGCGGAAGACGATTTACAATTTAGATTTTTCCTATTTTTACTCTACATTTTTCGAATAAAGTAAATGTTATCTTTTACATTTTGGTTAGAGTATAAAATTCTCTTGGAATGGAATTGAATTTCTTCATGAATTTTCTTTACTTTTTTAGAGCTTTAAAACGTTCCAATTACTTCATTCCGAAAATATTGCCAGCAACGGTTGTACCACAGGGAAAAATGGGTGTACTCCCGATTGGAGAAATTAAAAAAAAAAATTTATTATAATATCAGAAATGTAAGTAATCATTTTCTTCGTGAATTTTCTTCACGGTCGGGTGCTTTTGAATAGACTTCGGTAGCTCATTGAGTAAATTACTATGACTTGTCACGAGAAAAGGTCCCGCCTCCTTACTAAATTACTTTAGCAAGGAAATCAGGTTCTCGGAATTGAGGAATTGGCACACCTCCACGAAATAATACAATATTCAAGAAATGCAAGAAAACACACAAGAACACAGTCATTAAGGGAAACAATCAACATATACCTATACTAAAGGGCTGTACTCACCGATGATTAGAGACCCAACTTACATCAGCGCGTCTCTGTGCGCACCTTTCTTTTTGTTCAACGAGAGTTGCTGATCCTGTGGTTTCGGGTATAATACTCGGATTCGGTGACCAGGTTTATAAATTATAAAGAAACATCCTATTACAATTATGTGAAACTAATGCACAATGCTTATCATGACGGAAATTAACGCAATGCTCAACAATCTACACTCCTACAATTTACCTCCAAACACAACACACCATGATGCAAACCCAACGCTAACGACAAATTTTGAGGTAATTAGGGTATAACATTTCCAATGGCTACGTCAATCTACCTATTGGCTGGCCAGCCCGAATCATCCAACTAAATACCAATAATGGATGTAGACAATGCAAGACACCAGTAACACATGTGGAATATCAAGACATTCTCTGTCGATTTCATTTCACAATCACTCGTCACCAAACACACGCCGTGGCATTCTCAAAGGCACCGAATTTCAAGAGCGTTTTCGGCATCGACGAGCTACAGTTCATTTTTAGTACGACATCAGTTCATATTGTGGATAGGCCTTTCTGAGCGATGGCGTGATGTGGTGACTTGAATTGGTGAACTCTCAACTTATTCTTCATCATTATTTGATTAATTTATTCATTCCCACCATCTGATATATAAGAAATTTTGCTCTCCTCAATTCACTTTTACAGCTAAATCCAATTAGCATTCACTTTATGTTGAAGAATATATCAATATATGTATATATCTTTTATGTGCAACACCAAATTTTTGGCAACTAAGTATCTGAGCAATTTCTTACTAATAGGACTTATGACTCACCCCTTCCCAAGGATTTATTCGTACGTGTTAATTTTGAACGTTGCCCCGGCCTTATTTTTCTGGTTTTCCTATTTGGGAATTATTCTCTGAAATAAGAACGAGACCATACATCAATACACTTATTACATTTTATCGCTGAGCTTGTATGCTCAATATAGGCACTTTATCCCGATATTTCTTTAAATGCGTACGTCACCGCACGTATGTCACCGCGAACACACCTTGTACTTATTCGTGCTTCACTTTACGGCCGCGTCAGTGGAACTGAACTTCCCTCATAAGCCCGGTCTTGGTAGTGGTTCTGTTCTTTTCCACGCCCTTACAGATGGACCCAATCATGTCAGAGGTGTTCATTTTAGCTCCACCCTTGCTAATATGCAAGTGAACCCTATTGGCTGATCTGATGCTCGAATTCTCTCCTCTCAAGTGTTTCCAGCCTCAATTCTATCTCGAACGTTTTCAACAATATATCCTCTCGGCTTATTTTTGTAGCAATTTTTGTACTCAGCGGTACAAGGGTCTCTGATCGGGTTTCTAAATACACAGTAACACCCGGCTAGTGTCACACACACACTCCTCTAACCTTTTTGCCCTCGTGTTCTGAGGGTGCCTGTCTTGAAATTCTTCGCTCCGCTTAAAACAACACACTGATTCATGACACCATACACACCCACACACCCTATACACCCAACGTTGAGAGTTTTATCACGCAACACATTTTTCACAAAAGGGTCTCAATATTTGCTGCGACGACGAAAATTTGCTATTAATTTCTATAAAACTTTAAGCCCGTTACTTCTTTCTTGACAGACTGACCATTCGCAATTACCAATCTTATGTTCTCTGATTGGTTGTCGGTACGATCGAATTGATTATGAATGACATTTAACGTATGTGTATACTCTATATTCTGGTTAATAATTTTTGCTGCAACAAGAAGCAAGAGAGCAGAGGTGAGCAATAGCCATGGTAGACGAAACAAGGTAGCTGCAAACCAGTCTTTTATAAAATCGAGTGGTGTGTAGGTGACGTCATGACATCGCACCAATAGCAACGCTCAGATTCCATCTGGCAACACTGCTAACCCGAAATCTGGCATCACTGTCAGCGTTACTGGTACGACAATCTTGAATCTAGCCGTGCCGTTCAAACGAAGTGTTGACGAGTCGAGTGAAGTGCAATGTCGCCGCCTCAAGTTAAATTAAAAAGTTTTCAGTTATTTGGTGTCAGAATAATTCTAAAAATTTACCTTAGATATTTCAATGACCTGGTTTCAATTTTAAAGAATTGATTGCGCCGAGTG
>CM059572.1:17774322-17813160 GCA_030386875.1 Morinoia aosen | reverse complement strand
GACATGTACGGTACCATATTAAAATTTGAACCAAACGTTATTCATTTAGGAAGTCAGCCACGCCACAATGAGTGGGCTATGGCACCCATGATACCCTTTTGTACTCCTCATTTGCAAGTGACAAAACTTTACTTGCTTACGTTCAATAAATTATATTTGCATGAACATAATGCTCTTTGCAGCACTTTTCAATGTGAAAATTAAATTCTTGCAAATGGAGGGACTGACAGGTATCTACCCAAGAGATCCCAATGAGAGTCAGAAAACATATACTGATCTACGAGGAGCTCAACTTCTGTTCTTTCTATGAGGTTACCCTGTCTAACTTTTTTGCCAGGGCATGCATAATTTTCGCTGCCCAAGCAATTCAATTACTTGAGCCGCGAAAAACATGCATGCAGGCTGCAAAAATGTTATAATATAAATGGCGAGAGGATTCCTCGCAGCGATCAAAGCACAAATCATGGTGTCTGGAGTGGTAACTTCCGTGAAGTTTTTGCCGTACACCGCGGTCATGTTGGCTCCGAAATTTGACCATTTTTGGTGTGGTGGGATACTGGACCACGCTTGGGCACATATCAGGAGGTAGAGGACGGCTGCGGTGACCTTGTGGCGGGCCAACGGGACTGTCCTTACGTGAATTTTCAACTTCATGGCTGACGTTCAACAAAATAGAAATTCTACTCTGTAATATTCATTATGAGATGTTTTACTTGCATTGAAGTAGCATCACAAGTTTGCTCTCGTGACCGACGATAGCTAATTTTTTTTGGTTCAAAAGCGTTACGGCACGTTGATAATTTCTCCCTCAGTATCGCGATCTTTAGAACGAGAAATTGTGTATCGGTAACGAAATGCTCAATTATGTCAACTGTTTGCGAAGTCATTTAATAATAAACAATCAAATCAACAGAATTATTAACATAACAGGCCATCGTTTTGAAACATGGGGTCTTTTGATGTAATATTTTATCAACTGATTATCTTCATTACATGCTGCTCATGAGTATTTTAGAAATTGGCCAGCAGATGAGCCTTACTTTTAGTAAATTATACGGATAGAGTTCTTTAAATTTCATTAATAGCAAAGTTATGAAACCATGCACAGTATTATTTTGACCTTGACACAATACCTATTTGAATGCTAAGTTTCATCGTCCATGTCTGTGACATTCAAACGAAAATTCATGTTTATATTTCACATTTTCAAAACTTAGCCGTAAAAATAAAATTATTAAGTAAAATCTCAAACAGAAATAATATGAATGTCATCAGTATGTATGAAATGAAGGTTTCAATACTTCATAGTGTAGAGTTTGTTAAAATTTATAACATTTAGGCTTACATATTCAGCATGATCAGTCCTGGTCAAACTGAATTTATGAATAGTGATTAGTTGTTTGCAGAAATTATGAACTCAGAAAAAAATAGTGTCAGGCTATTTCGAAATAAATCGAGGTTCATATCTCGGCATATTAAATAGTTTTCACGGCGTCCTCTGACATTTGTGAACCGAATGTTTTACCGAGACTGAGCAAGAAATGTGTTACCTCTGTCGCGTGGAGCCAGACTGCCGACATTCGAGACCCGTACGGTGCGAGCGCAGCGAGCATGCAATTTACGGGGTCATTTGCTTCTCGGTTTCCATCCATCAATAATGAATAATCAAATAATCATCATAAATACAATAAAATTATGGGTTTTTCATATGAGGCTCCAGAAAAGAATATTCATTGAGTTGAAAATAGGAAATATCGTGATAGGTGTAAGATCTGACGCTTGTGAACGAAAATCTTGTGAGGTCTGGAGTACGAATGTATGTTCCGCCATTCGTTTTAAAAAAGAAAATTGATACAAAAAATTAATCTAAGACATCGACAAAAAATTAATTTCATTTTCTTACAATTTTTCAAACTACAGTGACATTTTTACTGATACAAAAACCATTATTCTCCTTGTAAATGACTAAATGGATTTTCATCAGCTATTGGAGCTTGAGTTGAAAGGCGAACGGAGCAGTTCAATTTATTTCAACATCACGAAAGCTGCAACTGATACCAGGCCAGAATGACCACTAATATCAATTGTGGCGATAATGGCAGCAGAAGAAAACAATGTAAGTCCTTTTATTTACTTGAGACTTTAAAGAGTGCAATTATCGTTAGGGGCGTAACGGAATCTGACATGGCCAAACGGTATTCCTAATACGGGTCTAATTAACGAATGTCTTAATTATCACAAAGTTTGTGTATTAATGCACAAGTCGGCACATACTAGTAACATTTTATAGAACTCATAAAACACCAATCCTATCGAACGTCAGTGTATAAAAGGTGAATATAATAAACAAAAGCGACAAACAAAAAAGTGCATTACAGCTTGATTCATAAATTTACGTTAGAAGAGAAATTCCCGTATTTTGAATTTTATATATATCTGAACAAATCATTGGTTTTCTTTATCCGCGACATTACCAGAAACCTAAAAATGAAGAAAGAACCTAGGAAATTAGTCACCTTTACCTTGGAAACGTTTCGGAATCTGGTTCCATCACCCGTTCAAAAAACAAATTATTACGTTTCTGAAACAAAATATGACAGCACAATGAATAGTCAATTTAGTAATACCGCGGACGTAGGAAAGAATTGGAACAAACTTAAAGGCTGTGCAAGGCATTAAACGAAAATCTTGAAGTCTGAGAAGTGATCTAAAACGCACTTGTGGTTGTTCAGAAGGTTTTAAACTCTCTATTGAAACTTATAAAACAAATTTAACAGTAGGATTTTGAAAGATCTCAAAATATCAGACGAATGAGGGTAGCAGGGACTATTAAAATTGACCTTAAAATTAATTCTGTTACTACAGAACTCAAAATGTTAGGAATGCTCAGGAATGAAAAGGTCTGTATGAAAGAAGAAGCCAATTGTTACTAAAATTTTCGAGTAGGCATTGGGTTCTGTTCGTATTTTTCGAAAAAATTTGAAGTAGGAAATAATAATAAACGTCAACGACAAGTTAACTGACATATCTATTATGTGACAAATAATTGTAGATGGATTCATTTTAATTAGGATTGACGTGAGAGCTTATATTGCTTAATATTGCAATAACTGAAGTTTATTAGCACAACATTTAACCGAAGATGGATTTTTTCGAAGCCTTTGAATTACGTAACGTATTTTATGTAAATTCAATAAAATTATTTGAAATTTTCTATGTTTAATGTAGACAGCTGTGCATCACTGTGGGATTTTCCCTAGTACAATAACTTTCGTGCTTCTTTCGGATTTTAAGAATATAATATGGATAGTAGGATCCATTAGCGGAATAATACAATGAACGCTGAGCATTGGATGTGCTGAATATTTACACGTGAAATTGGAGAACTGATAATCTACGAACGGTCAAATTAATAGTATGATAGTACATGATGGTCATACAGTTTTCTGAATTGGTTGTTTTCAGAAGATCTTCAATAATTAGCAGTAAAATTCAGGATCAATTTGATGACTTATCAACATGTTTCCTCATTGTTGAGTACTTGTTTTGATTCAAAGCATGTGAGTAGAACCTCGCAGGTGCCGACCGTGAGAAGTTTTTCTAACACAATGTACAAATACAAGAAAAAGTAAGAAGAGATTAACACCGGAGAAGAACAAATGCACTGGCGATGGTAGATTTTTAATCTGGCCTGGCTGCTAATATTTTTCATTATCAATGACGCTTTCGTCAAGATGATCAAAAAGTTGGCTTACATCAAAATGAAGGCGAATCAATTCTTATTTCAATGTAGTCAGATGAGTTCATATCTCCAGCAGCTGAAAATCCTGTACATACGTGCCTTACAAAATTCATAGCAAAACAGGATTGCCTATTTAATACATTTGTTGGAATAAAGGTCCTCAATATATATATGCTTTACAAACTCGGCTATTGAAAATTGGATAGAGACGGATCAAAGTTATTTTAGTACTTCAAGTGTTAGTTTTTCCTTGTTGTCAGTAATGAATAACTAAGTAGTGAAGCATGAGGATGAGTAGTTTCTAATGAGAGCCACGTTGAATGAATCATCTGCTTAGTGAATTGTAAGGGACAATGGCATAAATGTTTAGCTAGCTAGTTGACGAAAACATCAGATTTCCACTGAGAATAGCGCGAGCAGAATATAATCATTCAATATATTAGCGTGGTTTTTTCCTGAGTTATCTAGATGTGCAAAAAATTAGCCTGTTTACCTATTTTTTACTACATGAACATTGAAAAAGAGTGACTAAATGCAGTGTGAAAATTAGAATGAAGGTTCGGAATGACTTTTTCAGAAACTTTTAGTAGAATTACTCATAGAGAATTGTCAATACTAGTGAATTTAGAGGGCATTCCATTGTTCAAATGCGGAGATTTCCTTCACACAACTCTCGCTGGAGGGTCATACAAAAAGGAAAAATACCAATAAATTTGTTAGACCAAGTATGGAACGAGGTGCAAAACGAGGCGTAAAGCTCCAACGGGAAGCCCAAACGCAACGAAGTAACAATAGCAGGCGTTAAACCCTCCAGTTTGGTTGACAAATTATTGTCAGTTAAATTAAGGATGTTAAGAGTACTTCCAGCACAGCAAAGAACAGGTTTACAAATTATTAAATGAAAGTAGACGCTCTAGACAGCAATTCCGTTTGCTTCAGCGAAGAACAGATGTCGTAAGAACTTGAAGGTTGAAAATTCGATTGCAGAACGTCGGGGCATACAGAACAACGCAGCGGCGTGCGCATCCCGCTAAGGCCGATAAACGCCAATCTAGAAAGGCAAATGAAATTAGAGGCTATGAAGGAGAGCTAGTGAATATGGTGCATAATTTTAATATCACTCAAGTTTTAAAGGAATTCAATAAGGAAGTATTTACCTCAGAGTTAAGGACTGAGTGAAAACCAAAGAAGTAGCATGAATAGGTCCAAGGTAGCCATTGCAGCGAGTATTATACTGTAAAGAAAGTTAAAAGCATTGGTTTGCATACAGCCAGAAAATAAATAATTATAAAGAAGTAATTTATCAGGTTATACTCCAACAGAATAGATCACAGAGAAGCTTCCCCGTACCTGGACTTAATTTGGTCCAGCGTGCGGCGACTTCCAGATCGACTTAGACTCAGAATGGGAAAAGATTTAAGGTTGCAGAAAGAAGAAACAAGAAGAAAGAAGGAAGAATTGCTCGAGAAAAAGTTTACACTCTCTTGCTAGATGAACAAATCTTAGGCAAGGTAATTTTAGGCAACAACCAAGGTAAGGTAATTTTAGGCAACAGCCAAGGTAAGGTAATTTTGGGGAATATTGTTCCCCAGTAAAAGGGTTTAGAAATTTAGGCAAGCACACAATTATACACACACAAGCACACACAGTCACACTAAGCATTAAAGAAAAGTGCAGAGTAAGGTAAGGTGAGTTGAGTTGAGTTGAGTTAAGGCGGGAAACGATTGCGAGAAGATTGACTCGAAGTTGCAGATCTTCAGCACAGTTAGAGTTAAAGCTGATCCTTGCAGCAAAACGGCAACTTGCCAGTATAGACCGACCGGGGTTGAAAATTTGGCCGGGGCCGGGGCCGGGGCCGGGGTCAACAAATTTGTCATTGCCGGGGCCGGGCCGGGGCCGGGGTTATCAAATTTAACACGGCCGGGGCCGGGGCCGGGGTTCAGACCGTGTCAGGACGTGCCACGACGACGTAATGAATAACGCCGGTTAGTGGCTCAATGCATGTTGAATTACGGTTGCGGTGGGGTGTGTATTTATGTCAAGTCAATGAAGTTTGTAGACTTGAAGTTGCAGTGCTTGTTGAATTAATTAATACAGAAACAATTATAGTAATAAAATGTACCGGGTGTTCCACAAAAATGTCCCCGACTTTTTAATTGTTTCTATCTCCGCTTTATATTAACATATTTGAACTGTCTGTTTTTCACAATGTGGTAAATCTTGTTTCCTTTTCGAATAATTTGATAGAATTAAAAGGGCGATTTTTGGGAAATCTAATACGTAAAATGAAAAGAAGAGGCAATATAAAATGGAACATTCTTTTAATGGCAAACGCTTCGAAATCTTTGATTCCATCATCAGTGCTGTAAAACAAGAAATAAAAAACGATACTGAACAAATTGCGAAAAAGCTTTGATAAATTAATATCACTATACCTACATCGAAAAATAGCCATGCCTAACCATTAAAAATAAAAACACCATTTCTCCTAAACATTCGAAGCCATACGTACACATACACCTAAATTCTAGCAATCAAACCAACACACAATAACATCTACACAAAGTAACAAAACTGCATACACACACAAACACGCACAAAACACACGCACACACACGGACACACACATTCCAACACACTCCTATTTACACAGTTGAGGCAATATTTAATTTCATCGCACTTTGATCATTATTTAGCTGAGGTCTATGGGTAAAAATAAACAATGATTCCAAAATTCTAAGGTCAAATTCGTCTACAGTTCTACAAAGTTCGGAGAAATTGGAACTTTTGAAAGGGTGGTTTGAACTATGACAATGATCTCGGATGGCTGACTGGGAGGGAGATGAGTATGGACGGCCGATTCTATGGGAGATACCAGAGTGTTGGCTGTGACGAATCAATTGCTGGAGTGTGATACTTCCAACATAGGACTGCAGACAGCAATCACATTTATACAAGTAGACACAACCATTTCTCAGGCACTCTTCTAAACGCTATTTCCTATTGAAAAATGAACTAATAAACTATTTAAAACTATTTCTATAAAATGGTAACACGTCAATGAAAGGAAAATGAGAGTGTATCAGAGATAAAAGATCCTTTCTCATCTACTTGAAAAGATAGGCCAAGAAATAGAGCTCGTCAAAAACTTTCTGCTTTGGTGAGGTCAGAATTGTACACGGAGAGGAAAGTTTTTTGTCTAAAAACTTTTTAACCAGATTGGTAATTAAAGATACAGGGTATTTATTTTGTACAAGTAACTTTGTGAAATATTTCACTTCGTCATGAAATATTTTATTTGAATTGGAAATACAGTATGCTCTATGCAATAATGTAGTGACACTTGTTTTACTATAATCCTTGTAAATGCAACTGAAGAAATTGGTAAATGTAGGTTTTCTATAAACAGAGGTGGTGAACGTTGAATTAGTTTTCTTTACGAGAACGTTTAAAAATGGCAATTTATCATTCTGCTCAGTTTCCATCGTGAAACTTATCTTGGCGTGATATCCATTTATGTAGTCAAAGAATTTTAAGGCCTCTTCCTGTGAACGAAACAAAACGAATGTATCGTCTAGGTACCGCAGGTACCTGGACGATCCTAGACTTTAAACGGAAAAACTATTTGTTCAAAGGAAAAGCTTTAAAAACAACACTGGTGATCTTCTTCATTTCTCAATACCTACTATGAAGGAACGCGTTTTCAAAACATCACCTCTATCATTAATAATTATTCGACAACGAGTTGAAGTGTTTCAAGACTAAAAGAAAACGGTGAAATGATCAACAAAACTCTTCGTTTAACCGTGGCTAGAAGTAATGCTTGCCTTGAGAGAAATGGTGTGTACGTCGAAGGGTACTAAATTACTTTTTTATTTAAACTTCATTTAATGTATTGATTTGTTACTTTTTTGAGTTTTTGTTTGTTCGATTTTTTGGAAAGTGCAAAATAAGGAAGAATATCTATATTGTTTTAAAATGTTTTCAATGTTTAGTTTTTCTATCCGTTTCAGTTAATCGATCAATGTAAAGTGGTTATTAAACAATTTTCAAAAACATCAATTTTTCGAAAATAAAATAAAATTTACTACATTGTGAAAAAATGAAAATTAAAATATGTAAATTTAAAGCGGAAATATAATCAATTAAAACTCAGTGACATTTTTCTGGCACACCCGGTATAATGACTATAAGTAGTGCGTCAGCAGTATGGGATTACTTTCACAAATCGGCGAAGAGTGTAGAAATTGAAGTGTGCACCATTTGTGAAGCGAATATACGACGAGGAGCGGCTGGTGCATCTTAGAAAACTTTCTCTATTAAATATTTATTGGGCCATCTAAAATTGACACAAAAGGATCAATTCCTGGAAGCTGAAGAAAAACCAAACAACGAAAAGGAATTGAAAAATAGAAACAAAACGAACAAGAAGAAAAACTAAATGTCTATGTATTGAAAACAAACACAGTTTAAGTTGCAACAGTGACAAAACTGCCGACTGTAGCAAGTCGTCTTCGTCTACTGGCAAACGGCTGACTTTAAAAGAAACATTAACTCAATCTAAAAACTGGGAGCCAAATAATACTGACCAAATACATAGAGAGAAATTGTTAATTTACTGGCTTTGTGACGCGCTCAATCCTTACGACCATGTGGAAAAGGACATTTTTTTTAATTTTGTAGGGTTTTTGAATGAGAAGTTTCAAGTTCCATCTGAGAAGGTAATTACAACAAGACTAATTCCGGACCTTTGTAATTTTAAATTCACTTTGTCATTTCAGAGGAAATACAACAGCAAATTAACGAAAATAACGTTTTCTCAGTAACTGCTGAAATTAGGACCTCTCCAAGTCAAGATTCTTTCATGTCAACAACTGTGCACTGAATTATAATTACACTGGATGGTAGCATAGATACTGCTTTTTCTTCTCAGTGACTGCATGTTCTTTAGGATTGCAATGAAATCGCAAATCTCTTGAGAAATCGTTTTAAATCTATTTAAAAGCCACGCAAATTTTTCACGCGCGTGTAGCCGGGCATTTCGCTTTATTCACTTAAAATTATTAATCCAAGTCAAGTTCAAATTAATCCAAATCAAATTTTATCAATCCAAGTCAAGTTCAAATTAATCCAAGTCAAGTTTATATTAATCCAAATCAAGTTCAAAGTAATCCAGCCCGAAGTTGAGTTAAACCTTTACCGCTCCAGAGGACACCAGTGTCTTCTTTCAAAAATACCCTCAATATATTGTATTTCTTGTTCAATTAGTTCCCTAATGTGTTCGTTGAAGTTCTCTGCCGAGTGGCAGTTCCTTTTCCATCCTGGTATCGGTGGCTGCCTGATGCCAGCGCCAGTTTGGTGACGGTGGTTGTGTTAATGGTAGTATGAGTACAAAAATTCGGACGTTAAAGGGTTAAGGGAAGAGTACCCCCAAGATGCCGAATTTTCTTGAGATATTGGGTTTCAGCTGCCATAGAAAGGGTGAGATGTCAGGTACATCCTGTGAAAAAATGAAGTTCGTACGTTCATTGGTTCGCCCGCTACGGGGATTTGAAGGATGGGTGGGTGGGAGGTGGAAGAGATATTTTATCATTTTACACGTCCCCCTTGGCACTTTCTTCACGGCTTGACGTTGCCATGTCATCTTCTATGTCTCTTTACTACTGTATAATAATTTCAAGGGTCCTAGATGACCCAATAAAGAAAATTTGAGATTGTTTATAAATCTTTGTTTACCTGTTTTGCCTTATTTTGGAGGATCGGAATGTAGCGGTTTCAAAATGTATCTCCTACTACAGTTTTTGAGCTACAGTTATGATTTTGGTATCATTGGATGCGGAATGACAAGGGCTTTCCGAAAACTAACTATGCAATTCAAAATTCATTTATGATCAAGAGAATATAATATAATAATCATATCCTCAACACACAAAGGAGCATCCTGCCATCTCGGCCCATGTACCATTTCAACAATATTCATATTAAATTTATACACAAATATCATAGTGTCACGAGACATAAATGTCTACGTTCGAGGACTTCAAACATCAATAGTAAACAGGAAATGGAAAATTGAAGAAAGGAAAAGGAGAACACAAAAGAAGATAAATAGAACATGTGAGAAAAATAGAATCAGTAAGGGTCTGTTCTACACATCTTTATTCCAGTGCACCTAGATCAACACGGAAAACGAAAACTACTGATGGCATATTTCAATTTAATTTCATTTAAAATTATGCATGAGCACGTGAGTGAATGTTGCACAGGAAAATATTACTCACAGAAAATGATTACAAAATTGAATAAATTGAATGAAATCCCTTTATCGAAAGATGCTACCGCAATGGCACGACCGAAAAAATGCTATAAAACACTATGCACGTACAACTCACCACAAATTATTTCAGAAGGAGACAAAAGTCTAAAAAAAACCTCAGGATTGCATCCGCGACAATAATTCCCCACACATAGATACATTGAACACAATACTTGACGCACGTTAACTATAGACCAAATTTGATGGTGCTTTTCCACGCTCATTCGTTGAAACACCTGGTTATCATCACCTATCCCAATAACTGGCACATAATTGCCTTATGAGCCAGCTCTCTTCATAGTGCAGAGCTTTGATGTTGCTCTCTCTACTGCTTGGACGAATGATTTAATTAATCCGCACCACTGCTCAGGTGCTTTGATGTGCGTAGTATGCACGTTCTAATGAAATTATTCATCGGCGTACTGAGGCCGAGGGAGCTTCGTGACTGGGCGGTTCTCGAAGATTGATCTAGTCTTGCTGCAATATCCAAGAGATGATATTTTTCATTTCTCATTCAACTACCCTTGACAGAGTTAGACTATTAGCACGCCATGTATGGTTTGTCTATTAGTACGCCTCGTATATTTTGTCTATTAATATGCCTCGTATGGTCTATCTATTTGTACACCTCTGATATTTTGTCTCTTAGTACACCTCGTACAGTTTGCCTATTATTATGCCTCGTATGGCTTATCTATTTGTACACCTCGGATGGTTTGTCAATTAGTTCTCCTCGTATGGAACTTTTGTTAGACTATTAGCACGCCAAGTATGGTTTGTCTACTAGTACGCTTCGTACATTTTGTCCATTAATATGCCTCGTTTGGTCTATCTATTTGTACACCTCTGATAGTTTGTCTATTAGTACACCTCATATAGTTTGTCTATTATTATGCCTCGTATGGCTTATCTATTTGTACACCTCTGATGGTTTGTCAATTAGTACTCCTCGTTTGGAACTTTTGTTTTAGGACGTCCTATATTAAGAAACTTTTTAAAACCCAATACGTTGGCATGTATCTCATGTGGCAACTTGGAAAATAAACGTTTTTTTCTTTTTACTTTTCTTTCAGACTCCGTGATTGCGTGTTTCAAATCGGTGGGCTGACGGTGCTTGCAAAATTGAAGATTCAAGTAGATCAAAATTTACAAGTTTCCGGCCGAGTCGTTGACATGCTGTGCTTCCCGCAATGTTCCTTCTTACTTCTGGCGGTCAATGGTGCAATGCAGATACCTTTGGGGTTTGAGTTTTGATGCCAAGATTCTCCTGGGGATTTAAATTTCTTCGATGTTCATCCGCTGTCATCCCGACACTTGATAGCTTCGAGCTGTTCTTGGCTGCACCCCGAGCTGTTCTTGGTTGCACCCAGTCTTAATTAACTTGTCACCTCTCTAGAACTCATCTTCCGCAGAAAGACCCCGCTCCGTTCTTGTGCTCAGCTTATATACTCCACGAACGATTTCTTCTAGAAGCTTTGCGAATGTTCTTCGTTGGCCTGATGTATCGTACGCCGATTGGTCAAACGCTCGCATGCCTCTGACACGTCTACTTCATGGTACTTTCTCGAGCCCTCATTGGTTCTCGTGAGGCGGCCCTCTACTCTTGCTACAGCCGCCTTTAGGCTCCTCGTTCTTTGAAGAATGTTGACCGCTGATGTCGACCGTTGTGCAGCATCGCTTTTTCGCGCTTTCCTTCATAGCAAAAGAAACTCGCCCGTAATGCCGTAACGGTTTTTTGGTCGGGGGAAACTTGCCCTGCCGTTACGGTAATTTGCGCTCATTTCTCGCTTCCCCGGATTATGCAGAACTATTTTGCTATGTTTCGTTGCAATAGAAACATTGGGGAAAGAAAGGGGATCTGCTCCTTAAAACAAGAATATCGATTATCCGCATTACATTTCCTTGTGGTTTCGTAGTTATAAACTATCAAATTTGCAATTCAAAATTTTCATGATACATTTACGTACACTTCCAATTTCTAAAAAATTACATTTTCAAGGAGGTACATAATAGCTGATTCCTATTGGAGACATTAAATATCCACACAAACTGCTCAATTATGAGAGCCTTACCATCATCGGTGCTTTAGATGTGTAAAGGTGTCTGTACAAATTAATGCAATTCTGTAATTCTGAATTAAACTACAATTTCAATTTGAGAATTGCGTTCAGCCAATGAACTTTCCTACTTGAGGAGATCATCCCGGTTTTCAACTTTGTTCGTCCGATTCGTTTGAAAATTGCCCAGTATATGTATTTTGTGAAAGTAAACCTTTTTTACTAATGTAACTTTTTCGATTTAGGCCTTAGTTTTTTTCACGAAAAATTAGTTTTGTGGTAAATTTTTTCGATATTTCAAAACGGGACTCGTCATCGAGTTTTTGATGCTAGAACAAAACCAAAGACAGTTTTAAAATCCTTGGAACATTTCTAACAAACTCTAATGGTTTTTTCAAATTAAATTTTTTTCCATTTTTTCAAATTTTTTAAAATTTCTAAACCCAACAATAATTTTTGGATTTAGAGCTATATATTTTTTCGAAAAATTTGAATTTGAAAAAAAGGTCATTTGAGTTTGTTTGAAATGTTCCAAGGATTCTAAAACTGTCTTTGGTTTTGTTCCTGCATCAAACCTCAATGAGTAGATACGGTTTGAATGTTGAAGCGGTGGTAAAACTAGGAATATAATAATAATTTGAATGTTGAAAGTTTTTTTATGGGTATAAGCCATAACAAAATTTTTTTTCAAGTGTAATATAATGAACAATTTATGTAATTGAATGCAGTTTTAATTTTCATTTCGATAATTTCCATACATAACTTCAAATTCACAGTGAATTGTGATTTCCAAACCCAAAAAAAAGAAAATTTTTTTTCTTTTTCAAGCATATGAAATTTTTTATTTTCAGTCTGATTCTCATGAAATTTGACTATGATCTGTAACCTTTGAAAAGAAACACAATTTATTTATTTATTTTTTCTGATTTAGGCCTTATTTTAAAAAAAATTACATATCGGTTTTCAGGTATTGATATTTCACTGGTATTGATGTTTCAAGATGTATCTCCTCATTTAGTTTTGATGCTAGAACAAAAACAAAGACAGTTTTAGAATCCTTGGAACATTACTAACAAACTTAAATGGGCTTTTTTCCCATTTGTTCTCGTTTTATATATATGGGGTTGAATGGGCTCGAAAATGAAAAGGACCAAAATATTTAATTTTCGAGCCCATTTCAACCCCATATAAAAAGAGAACAAATGGGAAATGGAAAAAAAAATTTGAGTTTGTTAGAAATGTTTCAAGAATTCTAAAACTGTCTTTGTTTTTGTTCTAGCATCAAAACTGAATGAGGAGATACACCTTGAAATATCAATACCAGTGAAAGATTTTGGTCCCCTGAACCCCTCCCCCTGGGGGGAGATCTATTGTCCGTAGCGCCATAAAATTTTAGGACCGAATAGTGCACCACCTAAGGGTTCTTTTCCAACAAAAACATGAAAAATGACTATCAGAGCGACAGGGGCCTAGCAGGGACCTGGGATGATCTCGGAAATGATCCTAAAATGACTTTAATTTCAAATTTCAGAGAAAAACCTGGGGTATCTGTTCAGAAATTTTGTGTAAAATATTGATGCATCTCTGCTAAATCTATGAATTTGCCCAAAACAAATTTGCTCTTAATACCCTAGGAAGTTTGTAGATTGCTGCAATGCTAGTGTGCCTTTCTTGAGGGATTACGAACCAGTAATTTGTCACCTTTCTTCTAGTGTAAAGAAAAAGAACCAGATTTAAAGCCTGCTTTTAACCCCGGTGAGCGCTGAACTTCAATGAAATGGAACGACAGAGAAGGCCAATGCCCATGCCGCTCACACTCCTTGTGTCTTTACCATAATAACTGATCCTGCACGAGACCGTGGCGGATTAGTGGTAAAAGAAATTTGGAACTATAATTATAATCGCCATAACTGTTGCATTTGATTTGTGAAGTTGCATCGTGGTCGTGATGCTGTCGTAAACCATCTCTGGCCGAGGCCCCCTTCCCGTCTCCGCCACTCGATGGAGCCTAAAGATGATAGCACACCGCCCCACAGCACACCGCCCCACAGCACACCGCACCACAGCACACCGCACAACAGCACAATGCACCACAGCACACCGCACCACAGCACACCGCACCACAGCACAATGCACCACAGCACAATGCACCACAGCACACCGCACCACAGCACACCGCACCACAGCACACCGCACCACAACATGCCGCCCTACAGCACACTGCACAACAGCACACAGCACAGCACATATTATTTTATCAAGATAATGTCGGATGTATTAAACACTGCAGGGTGCAAGTTTATTGGTAAAGTAAAACTGATGAATAAATTTTTATCAAGTTAGTACATTTCAGAGTTCTTCTGAAACGTCAATAGAAATATTTATGGAAAATTTGCCGCATTTATTTATTTGACCCTCGTAGGTAAATTGGCATAAATACAATTGGATTTATTAATTTTGAGTATTGTACAACAAACTGAAAAATTAATCTTGGCTTATATACATGAGTAGCAATATTTTCTACTGCACAAAATCGATCGTGCTAATATATTATTTTGGAAGGCATCTCTAACTTCACGAAGACGGAATTTGTAATCACATGTAATGTACAAAATTCATAACATTTGTTTGTTTGTTTGTTTGTTTCTGGTTTCATTCGGAAACGTCTCAATAAGTGTCGTATTATTTCACTTTTCACTTCAAATTCGTTATTTTAATCATCCAGCCAAGAATATACATGAGCGTTAATTACCCATAGGTATAGAATGGAAGTATTTTTTCACTGAAAGCGAACGCTAATTAAATTAGTTGATTGTAGCATGTCTAAAACGTAACTAATGATTCTTCATGAATAAAATGAAAAAATGCTGTTTTGCATGACACACATGTCGCATAAAATAGAGTCAATCAATTTTTACTTCAGTGCATGTACGGCGCGGTCAAGCAGGAGCCGGCTTTTGAAATTTTGTCATCGTTAGTGCAAAACAATTCGTCAGTGCTTACTTCATTTGCCGCGTGTACCAAGCGTTCTCGTATGCAAAACCATTCGTAACATTAGCTGATGTTACGGACGGAATTGTCTTAAATGATTTTCTAAACTCCTAAAGAAATAAAAGCCTGAAAGAGCAACATCTGGATAGTAAAATGTTTCCATTTCAGAGTCTAAAATGTGTCCAAAATCATTCATGCTGTATACGGACGTGCATTATCTTGCTAAAGGATGACTCCTTTTTGACTGACCACAGCTGAGCGCTTTTTTCCAAATCATTACTTAGTCTGTGCAGCTGCTAAAAGTGCAGCCCTGCTGTCACATTTTGGATGTTTTGAAGAAACTCGTAATGTATGATTTCTCTCACATTCCCCCACACGAAAAAAAAAAATCTCACGGTATTGTATTTTTCAGTTATTGCTTTTGAACCACAAACATCTTGAATATTTTTGGCAGCTGTTGACGCGTTGCAACCTTTGTGAAACTGAAACAGCATTGTGTCTATTATGTGTTCAGTTGATGGGTCCATATTAATTTAAGGGTTGAAGATAAAAATGGCTAAATATCCACGAGTATTTTCCTGCTAAGTGTACGGAAAACCCTGATCGATTTGCCTAGTGAAAGATATCTCAAATTTATACCTTTCTCAATACCACGAGCTCAAGCCTGTTACACGGACAGGACTTATAGTACGACCTCATATTAATCATTAAAATGTTGCGTTTCAGGCTTATTTATTTACGAGTTACGTACTGCTCGTACGTTACTTGCAAGTCACGATCTTTCCTTAACGACAAGGGTTGCATCAGGAAACATTGTAAAAGATCCAAGATTTTCGTCGGAGACATGCATTTCCGGCAGTTAGATTGATAAAACATCTGTTTTCCTCGCCTCCCATATTTTTTCTCACCATTAAATTTCGAAGAAACTGAAATGGTTTGAACTAAGCATTCAGGCTGAGCATTTAAGTAGTAATCTACAGGTCAATAACGACACAGGCAATCAAGCGTTGCCATCAAGAATTGTTCCATGTTGTCTTTTTATTGGGGCACCAACACTCGGAAAGACTTCATGCGTGCATTTGGCAGATGTGTTGGGAATGACTTTTATTTTCTTTTGATAATTGCCCACCTCCGAACTTTGGCTCCACGCTTTTGCTTGACTTTTCCATGAACTCTTGGGCGGAGTAAAAGCACTAATTTCACTGAATTTACGATACGTTTACGTATTTAAGTCATTACATTTATTTAGAACGATGAAAGATTTCATTTTGAATGAACTAAAATCGTTGACAATGTTGTAACGTTTTCTAGAAAATATAAACGCATAAAGGTAAAGTGAGAGTATGCCATTCTGCACGAGCGGAAATTAGTTATTGACGATCTGTTATAAATTCATGAAATAATTCTGAATTTTGTGTCTCGACAGAGGGAGAAAAGCAAGGCCTGCAAAGTATTAGATAAAAATAGATAACATCTCACCGACAATTTAACATAGTTGGTGCGAAGTTGTGCATTCTATTTAGAACATGGTTTGCCGTTCAACAATAGAAGAGTCAGGTATTTTTTATTTCTATTGGACAACTGATATCGAACGAAAAGAATTTCTAATGAACACAAATAACGTGATTTAAAGTCGTCGTAAGCAAAGTTACGATTTGCGTTTGTGCTTGAACTCATGAGCGATTTTACAATCAATTATTTGCTAAGTAAATAATTCTGGCTAAATATTGAAAATTTTACAAAACCGTCGAATTCCATGTGATATTGATGCTAAGAACCTCCCTAGAAGAAGAACAATTTTCAAATTTTCTATACTATTTACGGTACATAATAAATCATCGGTTTTAGGTCGTCAACATTAGATCACGATACAGACTGTTTAGCTCTTTCTAATTACAGTTAGTCGTACGGTTCATATAATCAATGATCTCAATGGGAAAAATACTTGCTTTATTATGGTGACTTCGATTTTGATACGCGGCTCAGGCATATTGAATTCAAAAACGTTTCTTTCAAACAAGAAAAAAAAAGTGAACGTTCCTTGGAAGTCAGTCCAAGTTGCCAATCTAGGTATAGCTCCACCATCTTCCGGTACTGACAAGCCCCACGCGAGTGTGGTTGCTTCTTCTACAGCTTCTCAAGGGAGATTTAAATTTAGTAAAATAAAATAAAGTAAACGGAAATAATTCCTGCGCGGAGTTGACACAACTCCATGTACAATGTTTTGTGTCACAAGCTCTGCGTAACTCAACTAAATTTTTAAACAAAATGCTTCATGAACCTACAAACCTGATCTTCAAGCTTACACACCATCCAGGAAATTTAGACCTGAACATCAAATCAGGACATTAAATTTTGCTGCCATGGTGTGGATTTCACAAAGAAACGTACAAAGTTTATATAAATTTTGGCAAGTTGAAACTCATGAGTTTAATACAACTCTGTCATGCCAATGTTTAGATTTGCATGGCATAATTTAGTGTTTATTCAATGTATGACAAGTATGAAATTCGTTATAGATATAAAAAACCATTTCAAAATTTATCAGCTTTTGGTATAAGATCTGAAATGAAACTTGAAACATGTTGGTATTACCTTTCGGGTTGAGTTCGGTCTGACGACGAAGATGACGTTAACCCTTAAACGCCCGAGAGGACTCTACGGTCCTCTTTCAAAAATAGCCTCAGTATATTGTATTTCTCGTTAAATTAGTTCCCTAATGTGTTCTTTGGAGTTCACTGCCGAGTGTCAGTTCCTTCCTCATCCTGACATCGGTGACAACCTGGTGCCGACATCAGTTTAGTAACGGTAATTGTGATAACGGTAATATAAGTGCAAAAATCCCTATTTAAAGGATTAAATGAGCAATCAGCTATTTTTCAGCAGTTGTGTCTGGTAACACTACTTCCTTCGGAATTTCACATGCTTTATCTCAGTTAGTGGTTTGTTTTAAGCTTGTACCAGCTTGACCTCGTATGAGGAATGCTTAAAAGCTCACACAATTTATGCCAATATATTGAACGCCACAGGTTCTATAATGTGTGTGAGCCAGTACGTGGAACGTTAAAGTAATTACCCAAATATTGACATCACGAAAACAGCGTTCACTCTATTCATCACTACCATCCTCCTCGCTACATTTATTACATTCACCACATTAAGCACATTTAGTGCGTTCTTAATGTTCACCTCGTTCTCCTGATGAATTTTGAATAATTTAAATAATTTTAACAATTCAAACAATTTATTTACTAGAAGTGATACAGCAGTAGATTTTTCTTAAGTCTTGTACAATGAACACATTTGAGTATGGTTACATGTGGGCCCGAATGAGTTTAGCGACTTCTTGAGCATACCATCAACTAAGCTATTCTAAGGTGTACAATTATGTTTAATCTGATTCACCAAAGCTAATCTCTCACTGGACGGATGAATGAATTTTAAGATTCCATTCCTAATTTTACGGAAATAAATTACATGGGCTGGATGTGAGCAGTTCATTCCATTAAAGATTAACATCACACTTAGGATCTGTTTCATTAGTCATGACAAATTATCTTACTCAGATAAGTCATTTAGCTCGAAAAATTTGACTTTATTATTTTGTGTGATTAATATTTCGATGAAATTGGGATTCAAGAATTGTTTTGAGAGCTTTGAATTAACTAATTTCATGGACCTCATCAAGGAAGAAATTCCAAGTCTTATATCCAATGAAGAGGATACTGTGTTGTGACCCAGCTTTTGAATTAAAAGGAAGCGTGAAGGTATTTCTATTTTGGATTAAATGGTCATGCTGGCCGGTTTGTGCAGTTAAAAATTGTTTAAAGTCTCTTTTGGCCTCATTACTCTGTGTTCTGTGCATGGAATTAGAAATGTCGAGCTTGTAAATATCCAAAAGCTTAAGTATTTTTCTACTTTTTCATAAATCATTTGTGGGAGCATTACAGCATTATATTTTAATTTTTTACCTCTCTAATGGCTTTTTTCTACGACCTAAGAATCAAAAACTTTCTATTTTCATCAGTTTCGTGTCATGCCTCTATTCCGTATTGTAAATATGGCGAAATGAGCTTTCGATAAGGTATTTTTAACCCTAAATGCCCGACATCTATTAGGTATATATATAATTTTATTTACTTGGTATTCGTGAAACAGTGTTCGCTTTTAATGTCCTTGCCTGCTGTAGAACGTCTTCCTTCTTTTTTGCCCGGGAAATGCATGCATATGCTGCAACGATCAATATGTCAGTCTCTAAGGCCACTGTGAAGGCAAAAGTAGGTGTGAAGTCCGAAGGTCAGTGATAACGCTGGTTACTGTGCGACGTTTACTGGTAGGGATGTTGTACAGGGGAGGAACACGGTCCAAATGCGACTCTAGAAGTCTCCACACGCTCTTTTATACTACCAAATTGCTGACTAAGCGTGCGCATTGCGGCAGAGCCGCGCCCAGGCATAGCATTACCATACGTACGAACACATGTACAGACAAAGTGCGCACACATACCTTCCCCCCATACATGGTTGATCACAAACCACAAAAATAAATGAATCAAAGGGAAGAATTGTAACTTAAAAAGCAACACAGTAAGCTAAAGGCATCCTAATTAGGAAAACCAAAAAAAATAAAAATAACCCTTTCGTGGCAAAAAAAACTGCCAGTAACAGGAAAAACAAACGCGTCCAGTTAAATTCGACAAAAAGCATCGCAAAGAAAAACCGCAAACACCCCCATCACCAAAAAAAACATGGGAAGAGGCGCTGCTCAAGACACATATAGAACGCAAAAAAAAATTTTTTGGCACACGAACATTGCAACATAAAAAATTTTCTGGCAACAGAAAACCTTAAAACAATGCACCTCGGCAAGTGTCGTACTAAAAAAACAAAAATCCGCTAACATGAACACCAGCCATGAAAAACACAATTAACTCTAACATTGTTTTGTGTTAAACAGTTCAAATGCTAACGCAGTAAAAATGAAAAAGAAAATCGCATCGTTGAAACAACTAAAAAGTTTTTAATCAAACACAAATAAGAAATAGGGCACGCAGATACCTCGACAAATAAAAAATCATTCTCGCCATAAAATTTAAATAAATCAATACATTCGTTAAGGATAATAATAACACGCATGAAATTAAATACACAATACCTTTAAAATTTTAAATGAACAAGTATTCGCATAAATTGAGTTATTGATAAACCAAAATGAACAAATCATAATTATATACCTGAACACTGCATCGACTCGAGCATCTTCGCGAACATGGTTAAAATGAAATACGTAAAACACAAGCTTGGAAATACCAACTTAATATTAATTCATGAGTAAATATAAAAACAGCCGCTTACATCTCTGGTGAAAGAGTAACACCGAGCAAAACACGAGTTCTTCGGCAAAGCAATTTCGGAAAATTTTATAATAATCAAAACTATTGCCTCGTAAGTAATGAAAAATGATACAGAAAAGTTGAGTTGATATTAAATAAAGCATCATTAAAGTTTTCACCAAAAAGAAACATTCAAAATATCGTCTGCGTTACCGTAGACTTAAAAATAGAAGTAAGTGTTATAGCCAAACATCGCACAAATTAGAACAGAACTTTTCCACTATTAGTTAAAACAACCAATCAGAATAAACAGAGTACCGTAGACTCGTAAAACTTAATTCTATCGGTAACATAATGGTATAGCACGTGGATTAAGATATAAGATAATACGTAACAAAATCGAAGACACGCTAGTTTAAGACATCAAGTATGAATATGAAAATCGGGTTTCGCACCCTGCAAAATAAAAGGAAAATCACTAAACAATTTCAATTTATCGTAATCCAATAGTAATAACATGTGAACAAAGTCCAAAATTCTTGAACTACTCTGAATTTATAATTACCACATTTTAAGTTACTAAATTTATTAAACCACGTTTTCAACACTATGTCCATGGTAAAGTATAAAGTATTAACACCACATTAAATCTTCAAAGTAAGTTACTGTTTTGAAATCACTGCGCGCGAAGATGAATTTCAGTAAACTCTTGACTGCGCGCGAAGGTAAATTTCAGTAGTCTCTTTGCTGCGTGCAAAGCTCTGCTGCCGCCAAGGCCATCGATGTTTGTTGACAAGCGCTCTGGCACCAGGCTGTCGTACACCAACGCGATGTCATGTACATGTACCATGTTACCGTGTTACAGATGTTGTGTTACCGCGCGCACACGCTCGAACTGAAATTGGAATTCAATACAAAAACGATTAGCATGGCTAGAGCGCAAACTTTCGTACATGAATGCACAAATAAAGTGAAATGACAAACAAAAAGTAGCTTCCTCATTAGCATCCAAGAATTTTCCCGTAACATAATTGCTAAACTAATAAAAACGACTAAATTTCGCATTTACATTTAATCTTCGTTACAGACATTCAAATTTCTCATTAAACAAAATACATCAGTAATCTTATCTCGCAAATGTGGAATTCAAAACTAAAAACTGTTAATTAACCGTTTCTATCGTGAGCAAAACTGGGGCATTTTCAGCCTCGAAGCACAATGAAAAAATAAATTTCTGCAAGGTCATCAATGTTTCTTGCCATGACAGATCACAATCAATAATCACGTACTGCTTTTGCACAAGAAAATTACGTATTATTATACTGTACTTGTTGAACTGTTACACTGTGAACGGGTACTTTACGTTTCACTTATCGCGTTACGTTAATGCCTTAATTAAAAAGGTTAAATACTAATGCATATACGAGGTTAACATGAAGCATAAGCAAATACAACAAAAAGACACAATTCAATACATAAGAAACACACATTTTACGCTACGTACACGAAAAGTTGTCAAGGTAAAAATCAATATTGACGTTAAGCACTCTAAATTTTAATCGTTCAATCAGTTGTTAATTATCCCGTAGAAACTTTGAGAGACTTGACGATAAATTTTGCATTCTTTCACGTTTGAATAATAAAATACACAACATAAAACTATACTGAGTATGAAATTCGGGTAGGCTTGCAAAATGACTTGTATGACGCACTAGATCGTAAACGTGCTCAAAAACATTAAGAACAGCCACTCTCTTCAAAAAATAACGAAGAGATGAATGAAATTTTGCTCTTACTTTTAATTAGTTTCCACTATTCAATTATATGCCAATTCTTCAAAACACATCCTGTTCATGACTATTCACCAGTCATATTCATATCCATGCCTTCGTACCTTGGCTACCAACTGTTGCTAAACAGAGCCACAGGAAGTAAGGCGCTTCTCTGTCTGGCGTATGAGTCAGCGTTTGCATGTCGTCTAGTGCTCTTTTTTCTCCGAGTTCAATGTCTCGGTGCAGCTGCGTGCAGCTCTGCACACTCTACACTCTGTACACTCTATTACTAGTTACTCTTAACTTAATACCTCACCACCACGCGTGGTTAATTAATGGGCGTCTAACGCCTCTCATTACTTCTCTTGTATGTTACTTCTGTTCGCCAGCACAATGACAACCGCAATCTACAATGCTACTCTGATCATCATGGTATCAGATACTACCCCAACGTCTTTACCAGAGATGGCATTGAAACTTTCACCACAAACACTGTCGACCCTGGGTAGATTCGCATTACCGGGAACATCGCAAACATTCGCTTCTCTAAAGCTTACTCACTTAATTGTCTGCGCGAATTCATTTCTACTTCAATACTTTAACCTCGCTGATAGAATTACCTGGTACTAATTTGCCTTTTCCCAGATAGCCCCACAGCATTTCTGTCTCGGGGTTATTCGCTGCCCCACAGCACTTCTGTCTCGGGGTTTTTTCACTGCCCCACAGCACCGCCATTTTCGAGGCTCTCTCTACCGTAGCAAATATTACTCTTTACGCCTCCTCTGGGCAACCACGTCTGTCATCAGACACTCTGCATTATTTACGGTATTCAAAAATACTTCATTCTTACTTTAACCGTGCTATCCGTGCACATCAGGTATCATCAGAATATCATCCACGATATTTTACCTCACTCGGAAGAGTATCTTTACTCCTTCCTACTTATATTTATCCTTAATTCTCGAAGTCACATAGCACTTCTCAGCACATTAAAAGCCACAAAATATTTCATCATTATTTTCTCATCATTACGTCATATTTCATCGTTATTATTTCTCGCTAGGCTTAATCCTCAGCCTGCTCTGTACTAGTCGAAAACTATCTTTCAATTCCTGTTCTAATTTTACTATACTCTAACGCTAGAAAGTTGATTTTTACAAAGGTCTTCAGCATCACCTTTGGGCAAATTGGAATGCAGTTCCCCCCTCCATCATCCTACCAGACGCAACCAGCAAAAAATAAATCTCACATGACCTACATGTTGTACAGACCACAGAAGGCATTAAGTATACTTATCTCTCTGTCGCCAATATATCCACATCAGAAAAAAAACTGTGGTAGGCATTCTACTATTTCGAAAATCACTCGATACTGAAATTTCAGGCATAATTACGTTACGAGTTTGGTCTCTACGTATTACACAAATAACATCACTGCTCAAATGAGTTTAACGTTGCTCAAGATTAAATTTACACAACTAAAACAATACAAAAGTACTTGAAGCAGTTATAGCAACACCTCGAGAAAATAGCGCCACTCACTTTAAAAAATAGGACTCGTAACACCTTGAAAACAGCTCATGTCTAGGGGTCATTGAACACACAGCCTGCTCTCTGCAACTGCAAGTACAGCCCAGCTAGTTTGACCTTGACGCCCGCACGTACTGGCTGACGCGCACGCTGCACGCCGCCTGCCTCACTCGCAATGAATAGTTAGCTGCAACGGCACTGTTACAATTATCACAATTAACTGCTGCTTTACTTATCTTAAATTGTAGTCAGAGTTGTCGCACGATGTCGTGATCTCTGCCATCGTTGTAGGCGATGCACCGTCACTGCTCCGCCCACAGCACTAAGATAACGAAATTGTAGTCGGATGAATCACCTCGTAGTTGAAGTTTTCAGCTCCGTAGTCGCCCTCTCCGTAGAACTCTGAACCTCTCTGTCTGTAGATGCTGTCTTTATAGTCGATATCTCGTTGCTCTGCAGTCTCTGCAGATAATCTTCGTAGAAAGTATATTTCTTCTCGTCACCAGACGATCTTCCTGGAGTTCTCTCGAATTCTCTGTAGTTATCTCCGTCGTCTTGATTTGCTGAAGTCACTCGACCTTCTTCTCAAACTTATTTAGGTTGTTCGTCGAATACTGTATCTTCGTTTCTTCTCAAAATATCTTCGCGAATTCGTGGGCCCGTCACTTGTCTCGCCACCAGTGTGAAGGCAAAAGTAGGTGTGAAGTCCGAAGGTCAGTGATAACGCTGGTTACTGTGCGACGTTTACTGGTAGGGATGTTGTACAGGGGAGGAACACGGTCCAAATGCGACTCTAGAAGTCTCCACACGCTCTTTTATACTACCAAATTGCTGACTAAGCGTGCGCATTGCGGCAGAGCCGCGCCCAGGCATAGCATTACCATACGTACGAACACATGTACAGACAAAGTGCGCACACACCACGTACAAGCTCCAAAGCGTTGCCATCAACAACTGCTCTACGTAGTCTTCTTTGAGCGGACCTCCACTCAAAACGTCTTCATGCGCACAATTTTTCGGCACTGATTAGGACTTGAACAGTAAATTTTTCCTCACTGTTAAAGATTCGACAAGCAAACATGCATATACGTAGTGAATTTTGACGAAATGGGGTACCATAATCCAATGTTTCAATACATATTACAGAGTTTCACGAGTATTGCACACATTTTCCCCCACAAGTTCAGTATTTATTAAATATACGAGTACGACACGCATGAAATTCGTCGGAGGTGGTACAACGTATGTCAAAATTCTCCAGCTCTTGATATAAGGTAAGTTATCGTATACAAAACTTGCTAGCATAATTATTTGCATCAAGTTCGGTCTGGTGACGGAAAATAGATGAGATCACAATCAACTAGATGTTTCAAAAGATGTAAATCTAAACTCTATTTCTAGCGAGGTTTAAACCAGTACCTGAATGCTAACAGGTTTTTAAGGTTTATGTTAGTTTATGCAATGCTAAAGGTTTTACAAAGTGCGTTCCTGCATAAAGATCGCTAAAAAATTACAAAGGTTGATGCCACATCAGGATATTCTGAAAGGCTTCTTCCAGTTGATACTGAAGGTTAACAACGTTCACCATCTTTTACTACGTTATTGCGTTCACCACATTTATTACCTTTACCTAATTCATAATATTTACCACGTTCGCGAATTGAACGAGCTCCACCAATTCATCATGATCACAGTTTAACCAAATTTGTCACGTTTATCTCTTTCGCTAAGCTTATCACAATCGTCACGGTTAACGTGTTCAGTACGCTCATAAGATTTACTTCGCTCGCTAAATTGTCAACAAATACCAACTTAAAAAACACATCTATGTAAATAAAAAGACAAAGCGCTCACAAATGATGCATCATAAACCGCTAAGATCAATCGCCAAGAAGTCGCCTTGAGTAGTTAGGTGAGAGAAACAATGAAATTGAGTAGCATAACTTAGATTTCTGGCATCTGTTCATCATACAGCTGTAATTTCCGGTACGAACTCAGACATTTAGAGAAAATTCATTGGTAATCGTTGTAACTAGAACCATAACATATGACGTCATTTCCTAGTATTGAACTCTAATATCATGTGTGAAACAATTGTGCAACTATTTAAATAGTCACACTTTTATGCCTGAAAACATTCACGATTTACGAGTGCTAAAACTTCTTTCACAAATGCATTTCTCGATAAAACAATTGGGAACCCTGTCGCCATAACCCATTCCGTATACGTACTGCCGTTTATAATTGTGATGTCTTAAATACATCTTAGTTTAATGACCAAAAATTTTAAGTGTGGAAATGATGCACACATCTATCTAGTTGTTTTGGGAAGAAAACTTGTGAACAAATGTGATCGTCAAAACCCCTCCAAATAATATCTAGTGAAGATCCGTAACGGCATTGAATAAATTCTTCATGTATATTCCTGGTAACTCAGGTTCGAAATTATTCTTTTTTGAGTATGGCGAAAGCTGCAGAATGACCCTTCCTCTCGCATTACATTGAATGTGTCTCACTTTTCCTAAAGGTTTCAACGGTATTTCACTCGTACGAATATGGTTGGTGGTGAAAAAGTATTGTGAAATAGTTGTGCAGTTTGGATAATTTAGAAATATACCAATGTGTTTCCTGAAAAGCTTTCAATATTTTTTATGAGTTTTTCGACACCACTTCGATAATGCAGAGACCGTATTGCAGAATTTTCAGAGGTTACAAAATTTGTGTTAGTTGTACTATTGACCACCCATGAGAGGCGAGACAGTATTGTGGTCCGCTTACAGACAGTATTCGAAGGCGGTAACTCATCTTTTCTTTACGTTACAGGAGCCATTAACGATAACAGGGTTTTAAAATTTTAGGTCAAGAATGATGTGGCTGCTCTTATTGAATAATCCATGTGATACATCGTGTACAACCACTCGAGAATTATTTCTTTATTACTGCGCACGTCAGAACAACCAAATTTGCCCCTAATGATGCATAAGTGGAGTATGTTTCGATAGGCTCCATATTGTATGAAGTAATTCATTTGACACCCCAAACGTGGCAGAGTACTCCTGCCAGCATGGTCACGTGCTCATTAACTATTTTATACTTTGAGGAAGTCCAGTATACAGCACTCATGTATTCATCTCCTCCGTCTGGCTGATTCTCCCCCAGTTGCCGGTCCGGCGTGGTGCTGGCGCTCGCTGGTTGGCCGGTCAGCGCCAGGCGCCGTCGACTTGGAACAGCACGTAAAACAGCAGGTGCTCAGCTTAGGTACACACAAATGAACAGCGAATTTCAATCATAAAATACGTTTGGAGTTCATTCTTATAAAAATGATCCAACAACTGATCTACTGATGTTTCTTATCCACCAGACAGAGATGAGATGCGAACAATTCTAACATCCATTCAATACTTGGAGCTTAGATCACGTGTAAAAAATACTAAGGCCCGCAGGGATAAACTCGAAATAATTTTTTAAAAAGAGTTCAACTGCGATGACAAAATATCATGAAATTGACGTTGGCCAGCAAAATTATACCATAATACAGCGGGGTTTGAATTTAATTTTTGTATGACTCGTTTTGCAAATGGTATTGAAAATTTTCAGGTATAACTAATTCAAGACGGCTTTTGGGTAAGCATAAGTGACAGTTAAAAATGCATGATGATGCTGCCCAATTCTGACGAGCGCAAGCGAATCAAGAACAAATTTATTGACTATAACATAAGCAAAAATGACTGCTCTCACCGATTTTCAATATCTTAACATTTACTTTGTAAATAGATGTTACAATCAGCTGAAGCGCTAAATCCAATGGCACAAAAAAACATCATGGGAGAATTGTTACAGATTATGGTCTTCAACCATGCAAGCAAGGAAATGCAATAAAATTAATAGAAAATAAAACATACAAAATACTACTGGAAATCTGATTTTTTAAGTTCTTAATGGGTGATAGTATCGTAAATGTGGGAAAATAGCTAAGCCATTCCATGCAAAGCAGCAATTACATAATCTCCCAACTCGTGGAAGTCAGTAGAAACTTTTGAATTGAGTCGAAGCTGCCATTTTGTTGTCTTCATTGCATTAATACTGATATGCTCAATAAAATTAACATGATAATGGAGCTATGCATTTTCCTTTGTTTCCTTCAATACCATTCACAATTTTAACCAATGGTTTGTAAGAATACACGTTACCTCCTTCATAAAACCAGAACTTGAATTTTCAATAGTTTTTTCAATATTTTTGGTGATACGTATTCAGACAAATTTTTCATTTTATTTGTATTTTTCGCGTAACTTTTTGGTAATAGTATTACCTTAACATCGTTTGAGACTTATGTGTCGAATAAAATGTACTGAAGAATTAAAACTGATAGTCTTGTGAACATAACGGCATCAACTCCACAAACGACGATGAAAATGATTCTAAACCAACTTCTCGTCCCAATATTGTTCATGAAATATCTGAAATCTCCTCTCAGAGGCAAGTTGTGCAATCACGCTTGCTACAGTGTTTGAGTTTAAACAAATTTCAGTAAGATAAGGTCGCTTTCGCAGCGGTGAAAGATAGTTTATATAATGGAAAAAATCTTACCATTAGCCTTTAGGAAACTATTGGATTATAAATTTTCTTTCAAAATTTAAGTCCGCTGTTCATGAGGTTAGGTAGTGAAACTAAAGTTTATTTGATTTTTGGAGACTTTCAAACTTATTGTGATGCACTATTATTATCTCTAACATTTCCTTCTGTAAACATATTTTTGCTTCTATGTACGTATCGACAGAAAGGTTAATCATTTTCAAATAAATCATTTCCTAGGAACTCGAGAAAGCTTAATGTTATAGTCGTCGTTTCTTTTCTGATCAAATATATCGATTGTCCTATTTTATGGATATTTTTCATGATCGACCTTCAAATTAAGATTTTTCTATAGCAGGTTTTAAAACACTCATTATGCATGGCCACACATTTACTGTTTTAGTGTTTGATGAACACCACACATGACGTGAGACAGACTGGAACCAGCAAATGCTACTGATGATAAAATAATATACAATACGTAACTTGGAGAAAGCAGCGATGACGGTGACGATAAATTATATAAAGAAGGGGTCTCGTGGTTTTTACGTTATATTTGATTCGTCGTTCTGAGGTATGAAGTCACAATTGTAAATTAATACAGTAACAACCTCAGTGTGCCCTACTGAGTTCAAATTCGAGTTACTAGAATAGGTGGCACTGAAGAGACCCTTCTGAGACTAATTCTGATACAAGAATGAATACTCCTAACTCTCGGTGCAAGCTTATGTAGCATCTATTGCCGCAGCTACCTTCGAAAGACGTTGGTAGCGTTCAACCGTCGTGAGGCTTTTTTATGCACCCTTTTTCCGATGCCGTTTTGCTGTTACCACGCAGGCGTCGCCCTCTCTCACGGAGCACGGCTTTCTGCTGAGGTTTTGCTGAATTTGCTGATTTCTTATTTGAGGTTTGCGAGTCAGGGCAAGCGTCCAACCGTTCTTCGCCGTGGTCTGTTGCCAGCCGAGGCAACCGTTATGGTGGATAATTTCCATGGTACGCAGTAATGTAGTAAAGTACATAACATTATATTGTTAGAGAAAGGGAAAAATAAATCGCTCGTGGGTATACTGACAAGCGACGCGTGCAATGGGCAGTATTTTTATCATGCATAGCGTTGAAGAACTTAATCATGGCAGCTGTATTTTCAGCAGTCTCAGGAGATGCAAGGTCCGCCCCCAGGTCTCAGCAGTGCTTGCGCGCCTCGGTGCCTCTGAAGATGTTATCGTCGTACATGCAACCAAACGAGTGCAGCGTGAAAGGGGCTGAGCCCGTGGTGCGGCGAGGATGCACGCCTATGAGGAGGGAGCATTTTTTTAGCCAAAATGACAATAAAACCGCATCACAAAACAGTTCCTATAACGAAATCCTTTTGACCTTCAAGATACCTAGTTTTTCAAAATCATAACATACTGCTACAATTTAAGTTAAAATCCATAGAAAAAATTCACAACAAGATTGGATGTAATAGCATCATTATTTCACTTTGATAAAATAGAAAGATTTTTCGCTTTTCGTTTTATCACACCTTGTTCGATCATTTTCCCTTGAAGCACGTGAAAGTTTGGTTGCCTGGACACACAGAGTGAGGTTTTGTGACCCTTTCCGTTTTCCTTTACCAGCGTATCTTCGAAGAAGCATTCTGAAAATGTGGAATGTTCATGTTTAATTGAAAATAGATTGAAGTTTTTGATTACGCAGGTTTCATAACGAATTTTCAAAGTTCTATGTGGTTTATCGTCACGATAAATTGAGGCATGATATTAAAATACTGATGAAATAGACGAAGACTCTTGAAAATTAATTCTTCGCCGTTTGGAATTATTTGTACAAGTGATTTTCTGAAAATAGTTCGTAATTTTTTAAATTTATAGTTCAAGAAACGTGATATCTAGTCCGGTAATTATTAGCCCGCTATTGATACCATATGAAACTTTTAGGGAAATCCATGAAGAAAAATATTCTCTCTCCGAAAAAAGGCTTCTGTATTAAATAGACAGTTGCACATTTTTCTGGCCTCGCGTGAGAATTAAGTATGATAAATATTTTAACTGAAATGTCTTGTAGCAGACACCTGTATCGAAAATTTTTTTTGTGGCCCAATTTTTGCTGTCAGTAAAGCTTAAGAATTTTTCCATTGCTCGCCGTGGGAATACCAGCAGGCGAAGCCCTCAGTCTGTCGGCCTTCAACGCGCAGCAGGTTTGTAACTTTGTGGAGGCAATAACGCGCCTCGAGGACTTGTGGTACACGACGTTGGCAGGAGGATTCCTCGCAGCAATCAAAGCACAAATCATGATGTCTGGAGTGGTAACTTCCGTGAAGTTTTCGCCGTACACCTCGGTCATGTTAGCTTCGAAAATTGACCATTTGTTGCTTGGTGGGATACTGGACCACGCCTGGGCACATATCAGGAGATAGAAGACGGCTGGGGTGGGTCAACGGGAGTGTCCCTGTGTGAATTTTCCACTTCATTTCTAACGTTCGACGAAATATTTAAAAATTTGTCCGTGTATTATTAATTATGAGATGTTTTATTTGCATTGAAGTATCATCACAAGTATGAAAATGAAATTGACGACAGCAATTTTTCTTATGTCAAAAGCGTTATTAAGGAAGTCTTGCATTTTAATCATCAGTATCGCAATGCTTGCAACAAGAAATAGAGTAACTGTAAAAAAATGATTTATCTTATCAACTATTTGTGATAATATTTCACGTTTTCGTTAGGAGACTGATAAAAACAAATCATCTGTATTATTAATGTAGCTAGCCATCGTTTTGAAGCATAGGGTTTTTTGATGTATTATTTTATCAACTGATGTGTCCATATTACGTTCTGCTCATGAGTTCTCTAAAAATTTGTCTGCAGACGAAACTTACTTTTAGTAAATTATACAAGTTCCAGAAATTTCGTATGTACCAAAGTTATGTTGTCGTGCGCTGTATTATCGTGACTTTGACACAATGCTGCCTTGCATGCTGAGTTACATCGTTCATGTCTGTGATATTCAAATGAAAATAGGTAGTTATTTTCTGCTTTTTTAGGGCTTTGCTGTAATAATGAAATTTTTTAGAAAAATCTCCCAAATCAAGATAATGCGAATATTATCAGCATATATAAAACGAAATGTCCGATAGTTCATAGTATAGGGTTTGGTGAAATTTTTAACATTGAGGCTTTTGTCTTCAGCATGATCAGTTCTGGTTAAACTGAACCTATGATTAGTGAAAAGTTGTTTGTAGAAAATTATAAACATAGAAGAAAATATTGTCAGACTAATTTTAAAAAATTGAGGGGCATTTCTCGGTAAAGGAAATGGTTATCATGGTGTCCACTGACATTTGTGAACCGAATATTTTACCGAGCCCGAGCAAGAAATGTGTCACCTCTATCGCATGGAGCAGACTGGCGTCGTTCGAGACATAGTGCGGTCGCAGTACGTGTGCAATTTACCAGGTCATTTTCTTCCCAGCAAACCCCGATCGAATAATCTCGTGAGGAATTTCATATTTATTAATTTTTTTCATATGTGAAAGCAGAAAATTAATAATATTCAATGAGTTGAAGATGGTAAATATCGAGGTAGTTGAGGTGCACGAAACACGCCTGTAAACGAAAATCTTGTCAGTTATGGCGTACGCAATTTATGCTCAGCCCATCGTTTTTAAATATCAAATTCATACGGGAATTAATCTAGAACATCGACAAAAAAATCAGTTTCACTAGCTTACAACTTTTCAAACAACAGTGACATCTCTTACTGACACCTGAGTAGAGTAGACTTTCATCAGCCATTGAAGCTTGATTGTTTATCGACAGACGGACGGAGTGGTCTAATTGATTTCAATATCCCTAAAATTGCAGCTCATGTCAGCGGAAGAAAACAATGAAGGGCGTTCAATCACGTGAGACTTCCGAGAGTGCAGTTTTCCTTGGGCACGTATAGGGATCTAACTGGACAATACGCTATTCCTAATGCTGGTGGAATTAACGAAACTTTTAATCTTTACAATGTTTCTGGTCACCGTGACCGAGTGGTTAAGAGCGCGTGCCATTCACAGATTCACGGAAAGGCATCGGCATTTCAAATTTTGTCGCATCCGGTTATTCTTCCCGTTGGGAAAAGGGAGAACTCAACCACAACTCCCCACTCTACCCAGGAATCGGAAATATGGGTTGCGGTTTGACCGGATGGTGATGAAAACCCACTACATCCTGGAACTCACATGCTTCTTCAAATTTTTCTCACGTATTTTCTCACACATGTCCTCAACATACACATGAGCATCCTACCAATTGACACCATATAACATTTCATAAAAATTCATGTAAATTTAAGCATAAAAAATTATATAAGTCATGGGGAAAGAGTGGGTCTCTGCTTCTCCTAGTAAAAATATCGACTTTCCGCGCAACATTTCCTAGACGCCTTGATTTGAATTGATTATTTAACCAACCACGTCGTGAAACACTCTCAAATTGAAAGGAAAAACTCGTTCGACTAAAATGTTTTAGGACTTGTGTATTTGAGACAAAATTAATGAGAGAAAATGCAAAAATATATCTCTGTTTGTGAAATATCATTAAACATCAGTATTTTCAGCGATGAGATTTTACGAGTGACATTCAACACCTTGCAAATAAACAAAATAATTAAATTTGTAGATTCTTGTCCGTTGAACAAGGCAGTGCTGGCAGCGTGTGAATTATTACGAACAAAGGACGACATATAAATAAAACTTCGTAAGCTTAGCAGTCGATGCACAGTTCGATTTCTCAGATAAATTTCTACAGTACTCAATTCAATGACGCGTTTCGTGAACACTGCATGATGATTTGTAACTTTCATTGCCTATTTACTGACAAAACCTGATTTCGAAACCAGCAAGCCAAAGGGTTCGAAGAAACTAAAATTTCAACCCGCTTAATTTAGGTATTGATTATTAAATCTACTAGTAATTGATATAACGAGGATTTTTTTCGAACGTACAAGTTATAAGAATGCTGGCAAACTATTTTTAACTTAGACGCTATTTTCGTAGTTGATATCCTCCATAGTTACATGAAGTTAATCAAAAATTTTAACACCTGTTCCTAGCGAAAATATTGCTTGCGAATATTTGAAGTTATACTGCTCGCAAATACTAACATAAGGCCACGAACTCACATAATGTGATGGTTGAACAGTTGGAACGTGCTTCATGACCCTCGACAGCAAAAAAGTATGGAAAATGTGGCACATTCACGAGTAGCGTAGTTGATGATAGTACACACAAATGTGCTCTCCACAATATTTGTCATATTCTCATACCAAATGTGAAATGATGGATTATAATTTGGGCCACATTTTCAATCAAATTACAATTTTTTAGCGTCATTTATTTATTACTCATTTGTTTATTGAGTATTTTTCGGAGCCTGAGCAAGAAAACTGTTTCCTCCTCCGCGTACCGCAAGATTATACAGTCACTCAAGACACGTATAGAGAAGGTGCAGTGGATGTGTAGAGTACATGATCATTTTCTACGCAGAAGCCAATGATCACTTAACCGTTATACAATTCCACATTCATTGGTTCCTTTGCTTATGAGATAAGTATTACTGATTGAGAGTCATTAAGAAAACTTGTGAAACTGAGACCTGGTCAGAAATTCTGTCTTCTTCACTGTAATCTTTTCAAACATCATTTACTTTCATGCGTGTGTACACTACGATTATTCTCCCTGTAATTTTTTCAGTTTGGCTGTTTGTTTGTTCATTGACAGATATGTGGAGCCGTCTGATTGATGTGGTCGTCACAAAAGCTGTAGAAATTTCCACAAACATATTTGGATCTAATGAATCACATCTGGAACCGTCATTAATACGATACATTCTTCTCCTCTTGCGTTGCCAGAGGAGCACTTAAGACCGGCAGGGCTGAAGTTGCTTTAGAGTGCGTCAAATATTCCTATTGGAATATAAAATGAACATTTTTAAAAATGTGATTGTTGTTTAGAGAGCACCGGAAGTCTACCTCGTTCCGGTCAAGAACCATGAGCCATTCTTTTTTTTGACGCGGTGGCGAAGGCTTCGAGCTGCGTCCTAAGCTAAGTACCTAATGTTTTAAGTTCTAATTTCATGTTGGTTTGTTACAGAAATGGCAGAACATATCTTAATAGATTCCATTGATCTTTCTACCCCTTCAAATTGGGAAAAAACTGAGGACTTCATGCAAGCGATTGCTGAATCGACTAGATCAAATGCGGAAGCGATAAAAGTGTTAACATGTAACATCCGTGACGAAAATAACAATAGACCTAGTACAAGTGGTGAACAATTCAGTGATGCAAAGAAAGCATTAAAAAGAAAAGCCTCCGGTTTTGGACAAGAAGGGCCAAAACAGAAATGTGCTAAGGTGAACGACGTGGGGCACGAAGTGCAGTATTCCCACAATGACAGCTTGGAGCATGTCGATACCGCTAATTTGGATGAGAATGCCAGCTCCCCTAGCAATGACCTTGGGGATGATACCTCAGATATTGGTCACTTTGAAAACGCTATGCTAGAAGGGGATGCAGAAGGCAACTCAAGCGATGATGACTTCCCTATAATGGGTGAGATTTCTAAGCCAAAGTGGCTCCCACCAAAAAAATCGTACGACTGGTACCTCAAGGTGTCTGATATTTCCCTCAAAGACGAGGAGTTGGAAAAAATACAAGAACGTTTCACACCACCAGAGGAATGTGCTTCACATTTTACTCCCCCAAAGTTGCCTGAAAGCATTTGGCAAACTGTGAAACCTACTCCAATGATGGGCTTCCAGCAGAGAGTAGTATATAAGGCACAATCATGCGTGTACTCTGCCATCATGCCTTTATTGTCTGTTCTGGAGACTGAAAAAGACGAGGAGAAAAAATCTAAATTGACATCAGCCATTCAACTGCTATGTTCATCGAACTTACAACTGAACAGGTTCAGGCGAGCTCTGGTGTCCCCTCTTGTTAAAAGACCAATGCGCTATTCTTCCCTGGCGTTACCGGTAACGCATAATTCCCTTTTTCGCGAAGATGATTTCGATAAATCTACCGATAGAGTAATTAAGGAACAGTCATCCCTTTCAAAAATTTTCGTCGTACCAAATCCAACTTTTAATCAACGACCTGCTTTCCAAAATTCTAGTAATTTTCAACGTAAAGGCCAAGCCTCTCAGACATTTCGTGGCCAACAGCTCCGCCAATTCCGAGGCCGGGGCCGCTTCAGGGGCAAGCGTCGATCACAATAAAACATCGTCCGTCGTGGTCGCAGGAAATATTCAAAGGTATTTCAAAAATTGGAGTAAATTAACTTCTAATGGTTTTATATTAAATATAGTGAAAGAGGGTTACAAACTTCAGTTTTCCTCAGCTCCAGAGTTAGATACAAATATTGATTCTACCCCAAAGAATTTAGAAAAATTTGCTATGCTCAAGTCAGAAATAAACTATTTATGCTCCATTGGGGCTATAAGCCCTATAGAAGGAAGTAAAGACCAGGTTGTTTCTCGCATTTTCATAGTCAAAAAGCCGTCAGGAGACAATCGTCTCATTATTGACCTGTCCACACTCAATACTCATCTGAACAAGGTTCATTTCAGAATGGAGGATTCTTCTCTAATAAGCTCTTTAATATCACAAAATGATTTTCTAGCCTCTATTGATCTTTCTGAAGCCTTTTTCTCTATTCCCTTGCATCCATTGAGTAGAAGATTTGTTGTGTTTTCCTTTAATAACCAAAGATTTTGTTTTAATGTCCTTCCATTTGGGTGCACTGTTTCCCCAAGAATTTTCACTAAAGTATTGAGACCTGTCATTGCCTTTCTCCGTAGCAGAGGATTTAAAATCTCGGCTTATTTGGATGACTTCTTTCTTTGTGCTCCTTCAGAGTATGAACTCTCAGAACAGATCAATTTCACACTAAGCCTTCTCAGTTCCTTAGGCTTCAAACCTAATTTAGTAAAATCTCATCTAAACCCTTCTAACTCTTTGCTTCATTTAGGTTTCCTATGGAATTCAAAGAGCATGTCAGTGTCAGTACCTTCAGAAAAAATTTTGAAAGCTAAAACTTTTGCTAATAATCTATTAGGAGAATCTTCTGTATCTCTTAGGAAGGCCTCTTCTATGCTGGGATTCCTGGTTAGTCTTTCACCAGGATTTCCCCAGGCCCCTTTACACTATCGTTCATTTCAAATGCAGATCACAAAATTGGTCTCATCTGGTAAAGTTTGGGATTCAATATTTCAATTAAACGATTCCTCCCGTGCAGATCTCTCTTGGTGGAGTTCATGCCCAAAAAATTTGAGTTCGCGTTCTTTACTGCCCTTTGCAGCAAACTGGTCCTTCATACAGATGCCTCCAAGATAGGTTGGGGTGCAACACTCTCCAACGGAGATAAAGCCTCAGGAAGATGGACTGAAGCAGAAAGCAAACTTCACATTAATTATTTGGAGCTCAAAGCTGTCCAATTTGCTATCAAATGTTTCAAATCAAAACTGATCAATTCTAAGGTGGTGATCCATTCAGACAATAGTACAGTAGTGCATTATTTAAACCATTTTGGGGGACTCACTCCCGTAATCTCTGCTTACTTTCAATAGATATTTGGAGTTTTTGTATTGAATTTAACGTTGAAATAACAACCAAATTTATTCCAGGAGCTTCAAATTCTCAAGCTGATTCTTTGTCCAGAAACATGAGTCCCTCTGTTCATGAATATTCCTTGTCACCAGAAGCATTTTCAAAATTGCTTAGCAGGGTTTCATTTGTGCCAAATATTGATCTTTTTGCCACCAGACTTAATTGTAAAATGGAGAAATTTGTATCTAAAAATCACGATCCTCTGGCCTTTGCAACTGATGCATTTTCCATTCCCTGGAAAGAAAATATTTACATGTTTCCCCCTATGCCTATGTTGAAAAAATGTATTGATAAAGTTCTCAAAGATAAGACACCATATGCTCTCTTGATTACTCCAGCTTGGCCTGGCCATCCAGTAATCCCGGCAGTTATCCCTCTCCTAATAGCCGACCCTTATTTCATATCAGCTTCTCATCTCCTAGGATCAACTCCAACTCGCCGCCCCTTCCACCTAGTGGCTTGGAGTATTTCCAGCAACAGTGCAAAAGTGCAGGCTTTTCAGAAAATACTTCACGGTCGCTTCTCAAGAGCATATCTCCCCAAACCCTGGCCACATATGAACGATTCTGGAAATATTTTCTCGATTGGCTTAAGAACAAAGGGTATTCAGATCACCCCACTATTCCCCTAATTTGCGATTTTCTTATCTCTCTTTTTGATAAAGGCTTTAAATCCCCTACAATTAATACTGCCCGTAGTGCATTAAGTTTATTTTGTTTCGATTTAAATATTAAGGAGAATAATCAGATAAATAGGCTCTTTCGATATTTCTTCCGAGCCAGGTCTCTTAGGCCAAAACACTTTACCTTTTGGCCCGTAAACATCCTTTTGGATTATTTAAAAACCCTGCACCCTCCTGCTTCACTTTCCTTAAGTTGCTTACATTAAAAACCCTTGCCCTGGCTGCTCTAACTTCATCAGACCGGGGTCAGACTCTCCACTTATTGGACATTGAGAAAGCAGAGCTCTCAGAGAACGATGTATCGTTCGTGATTTATGAACCCCTTAAAACCACACGAAGAATTTTGAAACCGAAGGTGGTGCGGTGCATCTCAACACCCTCGCTGCCAGAGCTTGATACCAGTCATTATGTTTATGCGTATATGAACAGAACTCTTTCATTGAGATCCCACTGCTGCTTAAAAGGGGAGCCTAAGCCTACAAGACTTTTCCTCTCTTGGTCATCAAAAAGACCAGTAACTCGACAAACTCAAGCAAGATGGCTAACCCAAGTTTTGAAACTTGCGGGTATAGATACCAATCAATTCACCGCACATTCCTACCGAGGCGCCGGTTTGTCTGCTGCACATGCTCGAGGAGCCTCAATTCACCAGATTATCGCGGCGGGAGACTGGAGGAGTGTCAAAACCTTTAAAAACTATTATCAGGCCCCTACCACTGACTCTTCAGTGGGCAAAATAATTTTAGGCCTGGATTCTCCCTAACTTATGGAGTGAGTACAAATAAAATGAGGAATGAACTTACTTTGCTACCTAAACTCCAGTATTCATTGTGTTCAGCCTAGAATTTATACGGATATTGCTTTTTGAAACTTGTCTTCTACTGATAGAAAGCACTAGATATGTTTCAATAAACATGTGTTCATTTCCAGGTGTAAAACTGTATATATATATATCTATCTACATAGGTCAATATTTTGCATTCTTAACTAGAAAATATAGTTATTTATAACATAAGGTTAAAAATAAGGCTATCATTTCTTCTTGTATTTACTGGTTTCAAATTATATTGAACAAACATGGTCAACACAACTAACAACTTTCCTGACTTACAAATTTAAAACACTGCTTGTCATTCTGTGCTCCTCTGGCAACGCAAGAGGAGAAGAATCTAACTTTCTGCTAGGTTAT